>VWPW01025354.1:0-61658 GCA_013389825.1 Crypturellus undulatus
AAAAAAAAAAAAAAAAAAGGGACAATACTAATAAATTAAGTACATTTAACTTACACTGGACAATGGTCATTGAGGGGGCAGCGAAGACTGGATCTGCTCTTGCTCTTGTCCACGAAGCAAATGGCAGGTGAGGGTTTGGAAAGCTCTCTGGACTCCATTACCTGCAATCCTCATGCTTTTCCATGCAGGATGGATTTAGCCCACAGCCTGGGAGCCTGCACCCATTGGCCTCTCTCCTTACCCCTTTCCCCAAGGATCTCAACATTCTCCCATCCTCCCAACACGCAGCACTTCCATTTTTCTTTCCCTACACAAGTTCATAGTTCCTTCTCCTTGTACATACAGGTTTCTACCTAGAAGATAAACAGAGTCCCTGGAGCCCACTGAAACCAAGTCCAACAGCATTTTGTGCCAGTCAGCTTCTCATTCCCTCTCTGGGGCAACCAGCTCAACCACAACAGAACAAACAGCAGGCGCTTCAGAGTTGATTCAGAGGTTTAATAGAGCCCACAGACACTAATGCTCCAGCTAGAATCCAGTGACTTTTACACCTTCATGTGAAATGAAAGATGGGGCCGCCCCACATTTCAAAGTAAGAACAGGGATTTTAAAAGTCTTTAAGTGACACAGAAGCACAAGCGACGTGAGTCTCAGAGGAGCTTGTCCTCCCATATTGCTTAAACACCTTGAAAACGTCGCCCACAGAAGGGTGGACAGAGCATTTGCCAGCCTCTGCCTTCGGTAATACCTGTTACAGGATGAAGAGACACTGGAGCCATAAGATGAGAATAGCAGGTGACCTTCTCAGCATGCAGCTTAGCGGACGTCTAAGGACAGAACCGTGTACCCTACCTGGACCGACCCACAATCCTGGCACCTCAACAGCTTAGAGGTTCAGGCTTCCCCCTTCCCCTACAAAGTTGTTGCCGTAACAGTTTCCAAAGAGCAGAGTTGTTCCGAGCGCTGTGGTTTCTGTTCGTAATTAACTGTGTTCAAGCTGAGATATCTGTGGACCCCGTTAGCCTAAGGAGGCCGTGCCAGCAGGGCGACGTTAAGAGCAGCGAGGGAGCCAGCGGGGCTGGCCGTGCTGAGCCGCAGGGGAAGGGGCCTCCCGGGAGCCAGCGAGCCTGGCACCAGCGGCCACGGGCCCAGCACACCACTGGCCACCGCTGGTTTCTCTTTCGCACACACTGGCCACCCAGTCACAAAGAAAGAGGGGTCTCGGTTACTGCTAGGGCAGGCAGGGGCACAGGCTTGGTACCAAATACCTTCTACCAAGTGTTGCACACCGTGGTTGTTAGCTTCTCCCTAAGCAGGATCAGCTGGAGCCGACCTGACCCTCTTCCACACCGTGCAGTCCACAACAGCCTCCTCTCGCTCTCCAGACGAGGTGGAAATGAGCATCCCGGGTCTTTGCTGTAGCCGCTCCAGGGACTCCTGTTTCCACGCACCTCTTTTACTTTGGATTGTAGCAGAGATCCAGCTCTGCCCCCTTCAGTCTGTGTGACTCTCCTTCTCCTCCTTCGGGAGCAGCAGGTTCGACCTTGCAGGAGAGTTGGTGGCTCTCTTGATCACCTCCATCCACCTGGCAAGGAAGACACAACATGACATTAGGATGCTCAACCCCTTGCTCACCGTCACCTCAAGCTAATCCTGTGCTTTGGTTTTGGATTTGGATTGCATTACTTTGACCCAACATCACAGAACATTTTGTAACTCTCTCTTAATATTCCTTCAGGAAACTAATCACTCCATGTTGGTAAATAAGTTAATTCTTCAAATTAATAGAAATAAATGAAGGAGCAGACTGGAGCAATTAGAGCGTATACAACAGATTGCATCAGGAAAAGTTTCAGGGCTCTAACAGATGGTCTCTTCTATCAACGTTTCTATTCCTCAAGAGTTAAGGCAACTTGCGGGCACATGAGTTGGTTTCTCTCACTTCAGCTGACTACAGGAACATGGAAAACTACCACAACAAACACAAAGTGCTTCAGACATTGGATGTTCCCAACATCCAGCTGAAGGGTTTCACCAACTCCATCATGTTCTGGATAACTGATATTTTTAGGTTCCTTGAATGTTTTCCTAAGAGCTGGAAGGGCAAAGCTATGTTTTCTTTAGAAAAGAGCTATCACTGGAATGGAAGCGACATGGGCAAATCTATTTTCTTCTTTTTAAGGGACAATCCAAAATTGTATGAACTTGCACTTCCCGCTCTTACACACTGATTTTTATTGCATTAAACCTGGTTTAAGCTGGGACAAACACACTTAAAAGCAAATTTGCCTGTCCAAGGAATGATCGGCAGTGCTTTGAGCTCCAGACTGTGTCTATTAGTGCGCACGGTTGTCTCTTGTAACTGTTGCCAGCCTATCCTCTCAACTCCTATGGGCTGCTTTTCTTACAGTAAATTATGCAACAGATTCTCAACTCTTGCTAATATGGGAACAAAACAGAGGGACAATGACAAAAATTAAAAACTCTGATTGCTGGTAGTTGATCTGCACATTGCTCACTAATGTGTGATGTTCCCCCAAGGGAGGGAGAAGCACGCAGAGACTTCTCAGTAACAAAACACTCCAAAACCAAACACAGAACAACCCGACAGCACCCTGCGGGACAGAAAGTCACGTAAAATATCCATTATAGAGGATTACTGCCCATTACACTGCCGGGGGAGATCCTGCTTTCTGAGAAAATGTTTTTAGGTTTTCCATAAGGTTTTTAAGGAGAAAGTTTGGTACCTGATCAGTTTCAAACCTGATTGATTTAGGAGTGTTTTGGAGCTGGACATCCAACTTCCTAGAGCTACCCAGCAGGGCTGAGCATCTCACAGCCCTTCCAACCTTGCCATTCCCCAGCTCCAAGGGGCCTCTGGCCTCCTGAGATACCACTGAGCCTACAGCTCGAGCTGTAACCACCATCTCTTCCCTTACCAGAAGGAAGGGTCTGGTAGAGGAGGGATCTGCAAACTTTATAGATATGAAAACTTTCTCACTGGGAACGTGCTGGGTCTCCTGGAAGATCACTTGGATGATGGTTGGGAGCTCTAAATAGCCTAACTCCAGACTCCCGAACTAACAGTGTGGTGCATTCCGAGAAAGAAAAGAAACCAGAAAATTACCTCTCAAAGGTGTATTTGCTCTCAGCCCTGAAGAAGTACACGTGAGACTTGAACTGCAGCTTGAAGACGTAGTCCTTCTGGATGGCGTCTGCCTCCGTGGGGGAGCTGACCGCGTAGCCAAGGAGCGGGAGACTGGCCAGTGGGAAATCGTCCTGGAACAGCCCAAGGACACAGCTCTTAGCACGAGGCACCCGCTGCGGCTCTGGGGCAGCCGCTCAAGCGCTGGCTCTTTGGTTGAAGGCTTAAGAGGTCTTAGTATTTTACTGGGTTACCGAAAAGGCACCATTTCTCACTCTCCTTCGAGAGAACGGTTGCCTGAAAGCCAACGATTCCCGTTTCCTAAAGTCGCCTCTTTGGGTTCCTGGGTCCCCTCTGCTCACCTGGTGTGTTTTGTAGAAGAACAAGCAGAAGTTGGTGAAGACGACCCAGAGTTTCTGCCAGCCGTTGCTGTTCTTGAACTTCCGCAGCAAGTATCCCGAGAGCTGGTTCTGGGAGGGAAGGAGAGGAAAACCCCTGTGAGGTCACAACTCGCTTCTCCTTAAGGAAAAGACAAAACCGCTGCAGATAAAACCTCCAAAGCTCCCGCGTAGCAGCTCTTGCTCCTGTGCTCTCAAAGGCCTCTTAGGTATTTCATACAGGAACAGAATGACTTTGGATCTTCAGTTTCCTAATTCTGCCCAAGCAACTCTCGGCCCTTTGCCCAGGGAGCGTTTTCTCTCCACAAATATTGAGTTGCTCTATGTTTAAGTGTTTGCTGTAACTCAGAGTCACTCAAGGTAACGCAAAGGAGAGAGCTGCACCGATTCATGGGCCCAGCTGCCACTGGGCTGATGAATCCTTTGCAGTCTACAGTGAGGAAAACTCCTTGGAAAAGCGCTGGCCACAAAGGCACTTATCCCCTTGTTTACCTTTTTCTACCCACCCCAAAAAAACCAAAACCCAAACCAACCAAACAAAAAACCAACAGAAAAATAAAGCAGAGGGGGAAACAGACTGGTAAGGGAGGCCAGAGCGACGGATGAGGATGCAGCAGCTACGCGAAGCAAAGCGGCTGCAGGGAAGCACTGCGTGGGTTAAACACACGGTGCATTGGTGTGGTGGGATAAAACCTACGGCACGGGATAACAGCAAGGAGATTTGAGAGTTAAAGACAGAAGAAACAGTGGGAAAACACAAAGAACCATTTGGGGAAGCAAAAATAGGAGGAAATCCTGCACTGAGGAACCGCTACGGCTCTGCTGCTGGATGGATCGGGCCTCTTCGCGCCAGTACAACTTCTGAGACTCGCTATGGAATTACAGAGTGAGAAGTGGTAAATTTTGTTGGGAATCCCTTGGTTCCTCCCACCAGTGGTGAATCTGAGATTTTTTTTTACCTGGATCATGCACAGGTAATCAGACAGGGAAAGGCTCTGGTTCCGGTACCAGCAAACATGGGTGATTGTGTTGGGCCGTTGGGCCTGGCCCAGCAAATAGCGAGGAGGAAGCTCTGGAGAAACAGCAAGAGAGCAGAAAACTGAGCGGAGAGAAGGAGGAGAGAAAGAGAAAAAAAACAACATTAGGATAAGAGAAGCAAGACATGCGAAAAGCATCTGTTAAAGGAAAATGAGTTGTGAGGGAAAAATGGTGGTGTTAGAACATGAAACAGATGAAAACGAGAAGGTGGCGCAAGAACTGGCCCGCTCAACACGAGAGCCTGCAGCGCGCCGGTCTCCTCATCCGGACAGGACACAGCAAAACGGTGCCTTTTGCCAGTCTATGGTCCTGCGAAGGAAGGCTGCACCCCAGAAACTGTTCTCTTTGCTGGCTAAAACATACAACTTCTGGATACGATGCCAATGGAACCCATCTCCAGGAAAACCGAGAGTTGATTCATGCTACATGCAGCCTGAAAACACAGAGGTTTCAGCACCCGGCTTTCAGCTCCTACCGTTACACCAAAAAGCAGGGCGAGGGCATCTGGGAGGTGCAAATACACATGGGCAGCGCCCTGAACTATTGGTATTTCCCTAGCGAGCAGCCTCCTCCTCCTCTTCAAGGTATTTTTGGTACATCCACACTCACGGAAGCCTTGTGAGGATGAAGGCCTCCAGGGAGGGCATCCTGCAGAACGGCCACTGAACGGAAAGGTGGGCACGAATTCCCTGTTCTCCATCGGGGAATCTGGATTTTATGGCCTTGATACATGTGCGATTTGGTACAGGAAGGTGCCCTGAGCGCACCAGGAGGCGGAGCAGTAGCACCCGAAATAGCAGCCATGCAAAGAGCAGCTCAAACGGGTTTGGTCCTATGGATATCCTGGAGTTTCTCAGCCAATTCCCTCTTGCAGAGGATTTGCGGAAGCCGGTGCGTGTTCGCGGACATGCACAGAGACGGGCCAGCACGCAGCCGCCTTCCCGCACCGGGGACACGCAGAGGCGGTGGTGGCGAGAGGCTGCGGAGCGCAGACGGACAGGAGAGCCCCGCGGGTACCTCGACGGCCGCGCTGTGGTCGGCCATGGAGACGCTGGTGTTGCGGTACCAGCACACGTGCATGGTGGTGTTGGCCCGGTGGTGGCTCTGCCTGTCCAAGGAGCTACGGGAGGAGTGAGTGTCATCTTCGGACTCCTGCTCTAGGGAGACCTCGTCAGAGGATCCTGGGGGAGGAGAATTCGGCAGCTGTTTAAGAAAACGGTGCGAGACAGAGACAGCAAGAAAAGCAGGAAGGCCGCAAACGTTGCGGTTCGTCTGCTAGGAGCCAGCTTGAAAAGGAGTCTGTCCATTACTCAACTCAGTTTGGGGTTGCTGACTCAGTATTGCATATGTGTTATTTAATCTTAATCTTAAAAAGAGAAGAGCATTTTATAGCACTCATTCCAATGTAGGGGCTGAGGAGATTCCCTTCTTAGCGAGGAACTGGAAAGATTCCTCTTAGGAGGGATATTAGGTAGTTCTTCACATCCATGCCAACACTGAAGACAGGCACAGGACCACAGGGCTACAGATGTGACTGCAAGGACAACTTTTCTGGGCAAGAAATTGCATTACATTGCTAAATGGAGGAAAGAGGTAGGTAAGTGATAAATGAGGACCCAATAAAATCAACTGTTCTGCAGCTGCAGGATCTCTGCTGGGTTTAACCTGCCAGGAACACCAGACTAGGAAGACAAGCATATTTATTCTGAATAAAGCAGGACAAGAGCTCTCCATTACTGTAAGAATGGTAAGATACAGCATTTATGTCATCAAATTTCCATCAGGAAAACAAAAAAGAGGAGGAATCTCACCCTCACCCTGTTCAACAAGGCAAGAAGCGCTACTTACTGTTGGAGCGGTTGCATACGGAGTTTTCCAGGAGCATCTCAGACTTCTCTGTGGATTTCTTGGCCATCTCGATTGCCACGTTCAGGTCTTCCATCCACTTGCCCATCTCCAGGCGGGTACTGCAAGACAAAACAGCAGGAACGTCACCTCCCTGGCCCCAAAACTGCATCACAGGGCGGCAATTCTCCAGGAAGGCAAAACTTTCGTCCCAGTATGAAAAGTCATCCTTTTCCATTGAAAACGAAGATCAGAATTCCTCTGAAATGTAATTAAAAGTAGCCTTCCCGATATGAAATTAGCTTCCTATCGCTTTCCCTGCCATTTTCAAGCCACCTGAGAAAAGTTTAATGTAACTATTTTCTTATTCAGCCCAAGATTTAAAGAGTAAAAAACACTATGTGAAATCTCCCGTTCATTGCAAATCCATAATCACACTTCCACACTAAAAAGAGCCCTTTGGAGATGCAGGATTATGACCACACTGGAAAGGACAATTCAGAGGACGAAAGGCAACCTGAACTCAGCTTTCAAAGGAGATCTATGATTTATCTTCCATCTCAAGCAAACACAATGGAGGGTGCAGGGAGATGAGGGTTTCTTTCAGCCCACACAGATCCCATTTTATCCAGGTTGAACAGCTGAGGCCTTAAGTCTTGGTATTCCCATTCCCATGGGAATGCAGCAGCACAAGGCTTTTCCTTCCAGAAGCAAACACGGCCTCAGCATTTCTTCTCCTCCTGTTTCATTCCCTGCCGGCACAGGTTTTGTTCCAAGTGTCGTATACACTTCTATGGAGTATTTGATGGAGTATTTTGTTGTAGCCACCTGTTTTGTTGCAGTAGCTCATAAATTCCAGAAAACTTTCCATTTAGACTACAAACTCCAAGCGTGGTCTAAGCCCAGCTCTATTTCTTTTTCTGATAGGTAGGGAGGGGAAGAAGTCAAAGGCAAAAAATCCCTTTGAACTATTTCCAAGTTATGACAAGCTAAAAAGAGTACATTTACTTTTCCAAATTTAAGACCATTTCAGGCACTTTTTGGCTCAACAGTTGCCTGGAAATTGTTCACCTTAAAAACATGTGACATTCTGATGTGCCAGACTGGAATAAGGAAAAAAAAAAAAGAGGGCAAAATAAAGCAAGCTTTGCTTGCTGAATATGTGAGCACACACAAAGCACTGGTTGCTATGCCACTGCCTACCTGGCTTGATAAATGTTCAGTAATAGCTATTTTTTGAGAACAGGGGCTATTAACTTGTAGAAACAAACCCTATAAAATTAAAAACCGAGATTTACTGCTCCAGTTCTGTGTTCCCAATGGACACAACTCCGGCTGCTTTCTAAGGGAACTGCAGATGTTGAAGGGTTAGGCTTTAGGAGCCTGAGAGCTTAGGTGGGGGGCACAACTCCTCACCCTAAACTCAGTGTCTAGGGACAGGTTACACTGAAAAGAAACTGTTTGCTCTCCAAGCTGACCTGTATTTATTCTCTCACCTTGCAGCTTCCTTCATGAGATCTGTCCAGGGTTACATCCATGTGCTATGTTCTGGGTTTCAGTTCTTTTTGGTTCTCTAAAAGCTGCGTGTTTAGATTTTAGTTTGTCTCCTGCTTTACAGCAGTTGCTCTGTGACTGTCACCAACAGCTCCTCTGACTAGGAAAAAATATGGCAACCATAGGGCTGCCAATGTCCATTTAATAATTTACTGTTTGCTTATTAAGCTACTCCTTCCTGAAAAACAATATTGACAAAGGAATTGGGAAGTGTCATGTATTTGTTTTAAAGCTGCCCTTTCCAGGGAACACACGAGACACCATCCTGGCTATGCACTAATTAATCAGACTTTAACTCTTTGGAGCAGATACGTATTGACCACAAGCAATTAAGGAGAATTAACATTACCTTGCTGCCACTACTATGGTTTTCTGTGCTGAATAGATAGTGAAGCAGTGTGGGACAGCCCATTCGTTCTCACTCTCCTCCACCTGCAGTAAAAGAAAAGGTTTTTCTCATCACTGCTCAGTGACTGATAAATCCTCAAAACTCTCCTTCTTGGGGCTGGGTAGGACTTTTGGTCACAAGACGACTACAACACAGTTGCAGAAAGTGCAAAACAGCTATTCTTTAATAAATACCGCCTAATTCAAGTCTATATTGGCTCTATACAAAAATCTATATCGTGTTCTTCTAATGGCACAACTGCAGCTGCACGGTACCACATCCAACAGGATTACTTACCGGTGGGTCGAGCACTATTAGCTGCAAATCAAACACAGAAAGAACAACTGCATTAGAACATGACGGTGGGGAGGATTGACTTTATGCTGAGAAGCAGGGAAAAACAGCAGAATAAATCCATATTCTCAGATGGTCTTTTCACAGCAAGGACTCATCAAACAGGAGCGTTCCAGCTGTTTTGCTGACAAGAGGGAATGAATAAGCTTATTCCCACAGACAGCTCTGTGTCTAGCACACAGGCTAAGGCACTCTGGAGGTCCAAGTCCACAGTCAGCAGCACCAGAGGCCGCAACGATGGCAAAGCTGCTTTGACTCGCTCTGGAGCAGACCTGAAGAAATAAATGTCTTGACCTGACACAGAGCAAAGTCATTTCTTTAATACGGTGATGCAGTTTGAAGGCACTTACCAACATGCCATGCAGAGGAAGATGTCCATGAATTTTGAATTGGTTTGTCCCTGTAACACCTTTGCTTGTGTAGAGCAACATATCTGAGAACTGAAAAATGAAGGGAGATGCAATCAATATTCTCTAGACCATACTTAGTGCCAAGTATTTTTTTGACATCTTTATATAACCTGTTATTTGAGAAAAGCACCAGCCCTCCATCAGTTTGTCTACTTCCCTTAGAAGTAATCATGGTTATAGGCCAGAGGCAATTAACTTCAAAACTTCCATTAAATGTGCCATTAAAGAAGCAACCTGAAGGGGTTGCTTTACCATAGCCCCTGCCGCATAGAAGAAAATCCCAACATGAAAACAGCTTCATGCCACCTTTATCTTGAATATTTCAGGTTTATGAGAGGCAGAAGCAGCACTCACCAGGAAGAACATCCGTTGCTGTAAACCCTTCTTAGTGAGCTTGTACAGGCAGCCTTCCCGGATAAACTCCTGCAGAGAAAAAAGAAAAAAGTCAGACAAAGCTCCATCTCTCCCAAACGCACAGAGTTTGGATGCTTCCATGCTCAGCAATAATTGCTAAAAGTTTTGCTAAATGCAAAGTTATGCCTTTCCTTCAGGTCTCCATGTAATCCCCATCCACAAGAAGAGATCACAACAGAAGGACACAGGCAGAGCTGGTGGCACAGCTCCTGTTGAAGGCGTGATGTGCTGCTTCCCACACAAATACAGGGCCAAGTATCCCCTTAGGTCCCCTATCTGCTGTACTGCAAACAGAAAACTGTACCCAGGGTCTACGCAGTAGGATTTTTGTCCTAGTTCCCCATAGAAACATCACCAAAAGGTAAATGTGACCAATTACAAAGGACAATTATGATGCAAAGCCTTTATATCATTCCATAAAATATACAGTGAAAGGTTGTGGTTGTAGACACATTCTTGAAATGAACTTCCTTGGAAAAAGAAATTAATAATAATAATAATAACAACAACAACAATAATAATAATAAAAGTCTCTAAAAACTAAGCAATGTTACTTACCCTACCAGGTGCTGTGAGATTATCGATACCAATCAAGTCGTGCTGCAGCTCTGTCAGCTTCTGGAAATTCTCCAAGCGGATCAGGCTGTGCTGGAGCTGAGATGTCATCTCCGTGACTTCCTTCAGCGCATCTGAAAGCAAAACAACACCAATGAGATCAACACAGAGCACATGAAAGCCAGGAAACAAATTTTATCATAAAACATATTAATATATTAATATGAATTAAGCTGCCACTTGGAAATTAAGCTGCAGCTACTCCTGTCAGTTTTCCGCTTTTCTATTTGGTATTTTCCTTTTTATTTCTTCTCTCAGGATGTTAAAATCCAAGCACTCATTTAGTGCAAGATTTGAGTCAGAAAGATGAATTATACACAGAAATAAAACTCCAAATGGAGAAAAAGAGAGTTTGAATTTGTAGATGCAACACCTGCTGTCTGTCACAGTATGAGAACATGCAGTATGAGAACATAAGAACAGGCACAGGAACAGGTTTCTGCCGAGCGCTCACTCACTCCGGCAATCCGCGTAGTCACGGTGCTCGGCCGTGTAGTGCTTGCAAAGCCTCCCCAGGATCAGCTTGTAGTGCATCAGTCTCTGGATGGGTTTGAGCAGAAACGTGTTGAGCGGCAGGTAGCAAACTTTCTGCATCTCAAACTCCTTATAAATCATTTCCAGTTTCTTCAGGCGTTTCGTTGCTTTCTCCAGTTCAGTCAGGACCTCATCGTGCTTCTGCAGGTAGGTGGTAAACTCCTGTTGAATCGTATAAAAAATTACTAGTGTCAAAGCAAAATGGTCTTTAATAGATTTCATAGTGAATACAACAACAAAAAGGCAACTGCACTCCTCTCTACGTGGCTCTAACCAAGATTATATAATCCGAGCTTCCACAAATGTCATTAATGCTGACAAAAAGCAATGCTAACATCATCGTGTGTATTAACTGCTTCATGTAAAAGCAGTATTATAAAATCTGATATTTATCCAGTCGTTCTCTTCACCTTATATTATGGCAGAGCAAGTTAATAATGGACAAGTTTTAAATAAATTAAATAGAAGCAAAGTCTCTGCATTTCCCTATCTGTGTTTTTATATTTCTTTTCAAACCATTGGCTGCAGTGCAAAAATTATTCGGTCACTGCAGCACAATTTTAAATGTCTCACGAAGCTCTTTACCAAACAGAAGCAACTGCATTCCAGAACAAGCTTCTCTGAAGTTAAAAAATACTAAAATTTTGGAATTCAATCACCTTATGGAACAATATCTGCATAGAAGAGAGTTGTGCCAGTATAGGAAGACAGTTAGACTAATTAATAAACTACATTTTCTTTGTCAGCCCATCAGTAAGCAACAACATGTGGCCTTTTATTAGTGTAAATGTAGGTGGTAAACTGAGCAACAGTGGAACACAACCTCGTTGTGCATATTCTATTATGCTTTATTTTTTAATTGGTTTACAAAGGATAACTGTCTGTAAATCACTTCAAGATAAGTGAAAAACACTGAAGCTCAAACTACCACCCTTGAAAATAGGAAAAAACGTAACCCTGAAATTTCAATATTCCAATCTTTTACCTACCTTTAGAGTACGCATATTCCTGAGCATGACATCTCCAATTCGCTGATAATCTCCTTTCACCTGAGCACTGGTTCTTCCTTCCCTGAAAAGCACATAAAAAACATTTAGTCTTATCTATCTATCTAGTTTGTCCTCTCCAGAACAGAAAGCTTTGCAAAGCGAGTCAGAATAGTCAAGTATAGAGTAAATAAATTACTTCACTAATGTAAAAATGGAGAGAGCAAAAGTAAGCCAATATACCATTTTAAGAGGAGTAAAAGATCTCCTTTTGAATGGTATTTATTATTGTGTCTCCAGTTTGAAGAAAGTAACATGAAGGTTAAAAGACCAAAAGCATTTTCTGCAATGAGAAATAATTTGTGCTGCAATAGCTGAACAACTCTAAGCTTATTTATGGGGTGGGGGGGATGGCAGGATAGAAAAGGCAGGGCTCGAAAAGGGACTTTGCAAAAATTATTCGGTCACTTTTCAAAAATCCCCATATATTCAAATTTTTTTTTCTTGGCTCCATTTAAGAAGAAGGACCAATTCAAGCATAGGTCCTTCTGTTTAAATGGAGCCAAGTATAGGTTGCATAGGGTCTTGCAATTCAAGTAGAGGTTGCATATGGTCTTGTTGTAAGGGGAGAGGAAAAGGCCCTCCCTGATTATTGCCCATGCACTTGACTTTAACACCTACCACAGCGAGAGCCTTTGCTCAATTTCCTTCAGGAACCCCCGATGAAACTCATATATCGGGTCAATGTTGGAGAAGAGCAACGTCATCAGGCCCTCTGGCATAGCGTTCTCCTTGAGGACCGCACTGCGAAACCACTGCAAGAAACATCATCAGTTATTATTTTTAATATATATTTGGGACATTTCTATCATTTCTGCTCCTGCAGGATGTAGGGGAGAGCTATTTAAGGAAGATGTCATGCTTTGCCTTGCCACAGAAGCAACGCGAGGCTCATTATGGGCTCCAGGCACAAGCAGGTTTCCTAATCCAGTGCTGAGATCTTTTGTAACTGCTCTAAATCACCAAATTACTGAACGGCTGGAACACGCCCACGACAGACACAATGCAGCTGCTTCTATATCAGAACATCCACAGCTCCTCCTTCATCAAACTCGCAGCATTGTGCGAGTTAATTAGTAGCTGGAGGCATTTTGTGTTTTACATACTGTTTCTTTTTAATTATTAAAGACATTAAATACATTTCTAAACGTCTTCAAGACATTTCTAAGCCCTTACCACGGTAATAACTTCGAGGTCCTTCAGATAGGTGCGCTCTGTGGCAAGAATCTCCTTGGCTATGAAGTACGCCTTGTCGGCTGGGTAGCGCTGAAAGGAAACCAAGCAATCGATAAGTATTGATATCTAAGGGCTGTATTGATATAAATGCTCTTAGTCCTCAGCACAAGTCCAAATGCATCAATACGTAGCTCTGGATAGAGCGGGTATCATTTTCCTCTCCCACAACAGCCTTCTCTAGGATGTTTAAAAAGGTTGTTTAAGGAGTTACTCTCGAGTGATGCCAGTCACTGAGTATTTTCCCAAGCACCGTGGGAGAGATTCTTCTGCTATTATCCTGGCTTGACTGTTTTTTCCTTGCTCTCAAAAACATCATTGCAGATTGTTTTATTCCTTAACCAACAATACAAAAATATGCACTTCCAGAGCCTTGCTACACTCGTAGCCTCTTTCGATTACTTTGAAGCATCCTTTTTCATTACCTTGGAGCAGCTCTGCAAGCTCCCACCTTATTCACCTGCTGATGTGAAAAATCTCTTAATTTCCCAAGGGTTTTCCCTTTTTCTCTTTTCATTGCATCCCTGCTTTTGTTCACTTTCTTGCTACTTTCCAAATTGCTCCCTGTTCAAATTCAGGGCCCTCTTCCCACTTTGTTTTTTGGTCCTGCATTAGTCCAACCATTGGCAGGCTGCTCTGAGTACATAATGATTTAAAATAATAAGTAGCATGGTATTAGCAAAAGAAAAAGATAGTGCATTTTCACTTTTAGTTTTCCAGCTGCACTGACAAGCAATGCAGCTGCCAGTGCAAAAGGGGATCCGTCAAAAACCTTCAGGCACTGGCAGGAAATCAGCTTGTGTCTGAAAAAAGTAAATAAGTGCAAGTAATAGGCAAATGATGGAGACACACTGGAAAAAAAAAGGCATTTTTGTGTGCACATTCACACCTGGCAGCCTCCACGCTCGCTAGATGCAGAAGGAGCAAGTGATGCTGAATCAAGGACACTTCTCCACACGTCAGGAGGCAGAAATGCACCGGGCAAAAATAAAAGATTGTGAGACAGCAGCAGGCACTGGGCAGTGCAAGAATTAAGAGACTATTTTCACTTGCTGTCTGTTTTGCATCTAGGTTACAATGGCACCAAACTATCCAAAAATATCACTTGACACCCCTGCAATGCTTGGGAGGAGAAAGCTCACAGCCACAGGGTTTAAAAATTTGCTATAAAATGTTCAGTCAAAGGGGGTGGCTGGAGGGACTTCAATTATTTGTTTCCCTTCGTTAACTCTATGAAATTAGCCTGTAACCCAACTTACCGGAGAAATAATGCAACGCAAGTCTTATATTTAGTAAAAGAATATCGCAGCACACACGAAGGTGTCTAAGTGAGAATATCAGGCAAGGTCTTGAACATAAATCTAATTAGCTCATACCTACACAGGCCTTGATTAGGCCTTGACAAACTAAGCAGAATTACAGCAGCAGCAGCACAACCCTTAAAATTAAAGCACCACTGCATGATTATTTTTTCTTTTTTTGTGTGTGTAAAACTAGAGTAAAGTAGCTGTGAAATTTAACTTGGCACATTGGCTTCAGCATGCCTTTTTTCGCCCCCCATTAAAATATTGTTTCTCAATGAAAATTGCAGCCTTATGTGGCTCAGTAGTTAGTCAAGCTAAAAATCAATTGCAATAAATAATTCCCTTTGAGGCACGTAACTTTTACAGATCAGTAAAGTACAGGTCAGTTTGAAAGACAACTCAATCTGCTGAAACACTAGACTTGGAAAATGAAGCAGCAAGGACTGCACTTCAGCATTTTGAAGAGACAGTGCAGTTATTCTTTGCTATCTCCACATTATAACTATTATAAATGGCAGTGATTTTAAAACCTATAAAAAAAGAAAAAAGCTATAGGGCCATATGGCAGCTCACGAAAGAATTGAGACTTCAGGCTCAGCCTTTTCTATCAAAAATAACATGTACCTGGTGATTCAGTGTGAAATTACACATTGATTATTACGTCCATATACATAAATTCCTGGAGTTTTTAAAGCTGCACAAGTACCTGCCGGCCTTAACTGTGCCCTGGCCAGGTTGATAACCTGAAAACAGAGCTGAAAAGCTTCATTTTTATGGTCTTCGATAAGCAGCTCCACCTTGATAAGTCTAATGCAGAAGGCAAGGCTGAAGGTCCATGTGTATGTGGGGAGGAATTACCCCAGTTTTACCTCAACTCCCACTTATTTGTGAAGCATTCCCCTCTCCTGGGAGCATTCATCTATAACGACTCCACACTATGGGTGATGGATGTATCTACCCCCGTTCAGGAGAGCATCACTCCATCTCAGGCATAAGCACGAGGTAGGTTCTACCTGAAGGGCCTCCCCTGCTATCAGGGTTTTGGGAAAGACCACCTAGACTATAAGTAAATTGGAAGGATAGAACACACAGACAGTGCATTGCCCCATAACTGACTGAAAATACTGAGGGTGGGATGGTTGAACGCCAAAAGAAGTGTCCTGCGTGAAGCTGAGGAGCTCACGGGCAAGGCAAACGGTGTCTCTATCTATTGGTAGGATGAAGGTCGGGCTGAGGAACATAAGCACGTCCTGAGGACACAGAGATTTCTTGCTCCGAGATTTCTTGCACCTACCAACATCATAAACATTTTTGCTTGCCTGTTTTCCGAAAAGAAGCCCCAAACTCACGTGAGGCCCAGGGCATTATCCACCACTCAGCGGGGAGAAGAGCTAGCAATGGAGCGGGCAGCTCCCATGACACAGGCAGCTCTTTGGGATAAGCCAGGTCACCACAGATGGTTGGTTGAGTGTAAAAGAAGGCAACTGCAATGCCTGCTGGTGGGAAAGCTGAAGGTGACCTTGGGACCATCACAGCTCCATAGCAGACACCTCAGTACATCTCTAAAGGTCCTGCTATGCTCAAAAAAGGAGGACTTGGAGGTCTGGTGGAGAACACAGGGTGAAAACATGGATAGAAGTTAAGAACCCAAGAACATGCCTTAGATGTTAACAACTGTGAGTCTCATGTAGTTCTCAACGACAGTAGATTGAAACATTCTACAACACTGCATGACGGTGCAATCATCAACTGACCCGTGTTAAATACAATACCACACAGCAAAGATAAGGCCAGGGCTAACACCGCAGCGTGACACCACCTTTCATTAGTTAATAAGCCACAGACACCAATTTCCAGCTATCTTTTTTACCTGCTTCTCAGTGAAAATCATCTCAAGGAGCTCACTTGCTTTCAGCTGTCTTTCCAACACTTTTGGCACAAGGGGATGTGATTTTTTACACTCTAATACAACACAGTTCAGACACTGCTACTGTTTTATATCAAATACACATCAAGTGGATTTGAAATAGACACTTTTAAGAAATAAAAACTAAAAGACAATTTGTGAAGCACAAAAAGCACCATTCATCACATGAAATGACAGCTTTCCTGGTTACTTCAGTTCTCGATGGTGTCACTTTCTCACCTTACGTTTCATTTCATCCTCATCTTCTATCCTGGCCCCACCAGCATCACTCAGGACAGGGCTCAGAAGGGGAGATGAACCCTGGCCGGCCGAGTTCACATTCACTGGAAACGCCGGGTTCAAACTCAGGGGACTCTTCAACGTGAAGGACGAGAGCTGAGAATGGTCCACGGAGAGGCCTAGAATGGGGGATGGAGTAGAAAAAGAGAGAAAAAAAATGGTTTCAAAAATAGTTTATATAAAACATATCCACTGTTAAACCACAACAACCACTTCACATAATGGGGGGAAGAAGAAAAAAAGACACGTCTACTTCTGAGCGTGCATCTCTGAGAAGTAACTGGAGTTTTGTGAGCAACTGAATCCACTGACAGCTTATAGAGACAAAACTGAAAACTGCATTTAGGGGAACAGATAAATTATTTAGCCTCCAGGGAAAATTGCTCAAATGCTACTGGATTTCCTTTTTTTTTTTTTTTTTTAAATACGGCATTATGATTTATACAGGAATATACAGCAGTACCAAGAATGCACCTTTTAATTTTCCTTTTTAAAGCGATCATTCCTAAAACGTTTTCCTATTTTAAAATAAGGGCTCCATTTTCACCCAAAGAGAAGTCAGAACAAATGCCTGTGCTATTCCCCAATCTGGAAAATAAATCGAAAAGATAAAGTTTGCTAAAAAAAACATACTCAGACTAGGAAATCTCCAAAATCATAGCAATGGTGAGGAAAACCTATTGCTATAGAAAAGGGGACCGTGCACTAGAGCTCATTCCTAGACACACTTCCCTGCACCAAGCAGCTACACGGGAATGGGCACTTCGACACCCATCGCTTTTACTCCGCTGTTCCAACATTAAATCACACGTGGGGCCCTCTGCTGTGTTTACTCCTTTTGCACGAGAGGCAGAAAGCAACACAGGTCGAGTTACCTGAGCAAAGGCAGAATAAAAATAAAAATAAAACCCAAGCGCAATGGCAAAGCCAGAAGTGTGACCTCACCTCATCGCTCCCAAAGCCCAGGCTGGAGCTCCGGCCCACGGACCACACTGCTCCACGCTACTAAACACCACGCCACAGCAGCAGGGAATGAAACGAAACATCACTTCCAAAGGGCTATTTTTACAAAAAAAATGACCTCCTGGGCTCTCAGCCGCTCCTTCCTAAGCCCGCGGGCTGCTCGTGCTGCAGGGCAGCAGGCGGGAGCCGTTTCCCCTGCTCTCGGCAGGGCCGGTGGCCGGTCCTTGGCTCCGCTTCCGAGGAGCGGGAGTGCCTGTTTGCACATCGGCACTGCAGGAAGCCGAACGCCGCGGCTCCTCGGTCACCTGGAAGAGATTCAGCTTATCGAGGCCGCAAAGTTAACTATTAATACACCGGGCGAGCAAAGGGCCCGCGCCTGCCACGCGCCTCCCTGCTTCCAAGTGCTGTTGGTGTCAGCCCAAGAACGTCACCTATTTGTTCAACGCGCAAGAGTGTTACGGAGCGATCACTCTGGGGGGTTTACGCGCTGGAGATGCTGAAACAAGAGAGAAGACGGCTTGAGGAAGTCAAAATCAAAAAGCCACGATGTCCATATGAGTAAGGATCTTCTGGAGCTTCTCGCAGAGCTAAACGTGCATCGCTTCTCAGCGTCCGCAACATCCAGACACACGAGGAGTCACGTACTGTGGATGGACACCACGGCCTGCCTCGCCGCTCTGGTGTTCACCCCGTCACCTCTGGTAGGAGAAGGTGGCCACAAAGTCCAGCTTAAATCCTCGCTCGTTGGCCACTGACATCAAGATTCCTGCTCCCCTGAAGCCCGGAGTAAATTATGAAAACAAAAGGCACATTCCACTACATGATAAGCTGAAAACAAGAGCTAAAGGTCTCTGGCTTCTTCTGTGCCCATCTCAGGAAGATGCCAACCACTTCTCTGGGACAGCCCTGCTCTTCCCTCTGCTTATGGGTGGAGGAAGGAGGACGCTGTGGAGCTCATCTTATTTCCCTAGAATCAAAATAATGAAGAACTTTTCACAACTGCCATCGTGATATGCAGGACATGACTCGAGCAACTGCTGCAAAGGGCTACTCCTAAGTGGCTTGAGGAGAGGATACAAACATCACATGGCAGCTCCACCTGAGCAGAAAGTGGGGAGCTCCGGGCAAGTAGCCAAGCCGTGAGGTACCTTGGGATCCTCCTGGGAAAGGGCTGCTAGAAGATGACACCGCGCAGCAGTGTCAGCAGTGGTTGATGCTCTCAACAGCTTCTCAATGTGGAAAGCTCCTCATGAGGTAGGAGAGTTGATGGGAAGACCAAAACGTGTGGATGACCTGTGCTGTGAGGCTTTGCCTCCCCAGGCCGGGGCATCTTCTAGGGACGTTAAAAGGGAACACGATCCAAGAGGGTCACTGGGTGTTTCAGCAAGTTCCTCTCTACATCTATCCGTCAGGTCACAACGTGTGTGACATGGGGCAATCTCACCCTGGGAGCTGGAGGAAGGGTTCCTATGGAAGGATACGGCACACAAATGCGCCGTTTCATTCCATATACAACATATATCCTGCTTGCACACCACGTACAAGTGCTTAGCTCCATGCCAAAAACACTGCGACCAAGTTTACTTCAGTATTCTACGTGGTCTAAGTCAAGATCTTGAAGAATACCAAAGCTTCCTCATTGTGTTACTTGGTTATAACCAGATAGTCAGGTTCTAAGCAAAGAAAAACCACATGATTTTGCCAAAGGCCAGTGCAAATAAAAGCAAAACACGTACATCAAGGCTAAGTGCAAAATATTCCAACAGTGCCATGGCTCCAGTATACACAGCTACAGACTTAGAAAGTAACAGTTTTCTCATTCACACTTATTGTATACTATCAATAAACTGTTTTTAGAACTGCTTATGCTGTGCTTCTCCTTCACCCAGCTATGAAAATGTGATGGTCTCCAATATATAAAACTAGCACTTGATACAAACGTAGGTCCCCTCTGCTTTTTGCCAAGAGAAAAGCAGAAGTGTTGGGAGGAAGTGCCAGACGCATCTTAAATGTTTCCTCTGCCTGGAACAGGAGCTTATTTTGCAGTAGTCCCTCATCATCAGCGTGCTCAGATACAAACGCTTAGGCTCAAATTCAAAACAGAAGTAGGTTTAGGATTTTATGTAGCATACAATACCATTTGCATGTAGATCACTACTTCATTATTTTTCCTTTTTTTTTTTTTTTTATCCCAATACTACTATTTTTTTTCTTTTTTTTTTTTTTTTTTTTTTTTTAGTATTTCAGTATTTTTCCCCCCCTTTTTTTTTAATGTCTTAATCCAGCTGCTGTAATAATGACCTTACCTTGTATTTTCTTCAAGAGCATTCAACTCCCGTCCCTTTCACTGATATAAAAGTTAACTTACATTATTTTTTTTTTCCTTTGGACAAAGTGAAATCTCTTTAAATTCACTCTGCATGTCCCAAAATTTGTTCATAATCACCTCGATCTGTCCTTGCTAGAGAAGCAGCCACACGCGTCTTACTTGTCAGGCTCTCCAAAATACTGCCAAAAGCCTCATTAAACTTTTAGGGATTTTACACTGGATTCCTTCACCTGCTGCAGCCTTCAGAGCAGTGGTGGGTAGTGGAGGAAAAGTGTGGAAAACTGCTGCTTGAGGCCAGGAATTACGGGCTCATTCCAAGACTTGTAGAAGGGCTGAGGTGGGACAGGGCCTCTGGAGACCACCTGGTCCAAGCCCTCTGCTCAAGCAGGGTCACCCAGAACACGTGGCACAGGAACAGGGCCAGCTGGGTTAATCAGCCGGTTTTAATCTGAATCCAAATTATTACATTAACCCAAAGCAGCAACTGGCTTCTGGATGAAGCTTCACCAGCAAAAAGAAACCAACACAGATAGAAAACGCAATTATTTTTCCAGAAGTAGGGGAAAAACAAGTAAGAAAAGTCAGCTAGATTTTTTTTTTTTTTTAACTATAATACCAACTTTTATAATTTGAACAAGCAGACCCTACACCTTCTGTTGCTTGCAGACAGTCATGGGATGCATTAGCTCTAATAATCCCCTAAAAGATGTCCATATATCAAGACATTTTCGCAACTACAAAACAAGCTGAAGTGAAGCATATTTATACAATAATTAAGAGACGAAATATTTGTCTCCAAACAACCAAAAAGATGCAGAGGGAGAGATTAAAATTGTGTATTTGAATTTAAATTGTGGTTCTGACTAGAAGTGCCTCTGGGTTTTAGGATCCCAGGTTTTCAGCACATCACTTGTTCCTATACTAATATAATTTAAAATGGCAGAAGTCCCCCACTACATACATACATATATATATACATATATACACACACACGCAGATGTATATATGTATATATAGGTATATATTCACACAAATATGTGCATATATATTTTTATATGTGTGTACATACACATGTATACACCTATATACACATACACACACATATATGTTTTATATACGTAACAATCTAGGTGAAGCCTTGGGCATCCTCATTCAGGTATTTTTCAGAGGGTATTTCCACTCTTCAACCTACACTAATACTTTACAGCAAACACCAGATTTGAATGCCAAGCTTGACAAAAATGAAGTGCAAGGACTGGCAGCACGAAGCTTTGCAGCTCGGTGCTTCAAGCAGCTCAGAGAAAGCCATCAAAGCTGATATCTTAATGACTCCAATCATCAATGAACATATTAAAACTTACATGAAGTTCAAGCATTACCAGTTCAGAAGGGGGTTTCCTATGGCAGCTAATTAATAGATTCCTTTATGGACACACACACATATATATATATTTCTTTAAACAAAGCTAAAAAACTGCATGCACAGTTATCTGCAGCCCAGACTCCTACTCGTGTTCAATGCCCCGCTCAACTCCCAACGCCTGCACTTCCAAGAATGATTCTGCCAGCTAACGTATCACATGCCAAATTCCTGGAATATCCTGGATCTGCCTTATTTCAAGCCACTGAGTACAGCTCTCTCCTGCAAATTGTCTTTTCAGCAATCAGGGAGATGGTTTGGAGGTAAAGAATCTTCAGCAGAAATGTCTTAATAAATCTTAAATTCTCATCCTTCTTCTTATTCTACTCAAACTGGTACAATAATGATTTAAATGCAAATTAGGAAATGCTGTTTACTTAAGTTACATACATACATATATATATATATATATATATAAACTGTAATTGAGAACTTTTTATTTTATCAACTTTATGCTTGATGCCCATGATCTGAAAATGTTGCCCTTTTTTTGCCTCCCTCCCACCTCCTTTTTAGGTTTATATTATCTTTTGCCAAAAAGATACATACCTGTTGGCCTACACCATACTTTTAATACATTTATGCTATTATGCAGTGTTAGATTTCTATTTAGGCTGCATTTATAAACATGCTTTTGAGGGTGATTTTTAAAGGCCCATGCAGGACCCTGGAGACTGCGCAGAGGGCTGCGAGGAGCAGCAAAACTCAGGCAAACACTGACCTGCGCTTGCTCCCATCCCTGCTTTGCAGAAACCTCTGCTTGCAGCACAGCTAAGATGCTTTATTCCTGGGTGGTTTATTCCTTTTGGGCAGATATTTTTAACTTGCTTCTGCTTAAAAATAGGCGAAAATTTGCAAAGAAAACTGTTGATCAAATTTAGCCACTGTAATAAAGTTATGTCTAATGTGGTTTGTTCTAAAACTCTCTTGATTTTCAACAGGAAGTCAGAGGAGGTGTTACACGACAGGTCCTGTTTGCTGAAAACTAATGCAAGCAGGTTCTTGGTTTTTTCTCTGTTTGTTTTTGAAATAGAAAATAGTTCCCCCAAACTAGGAAATCCAAATTAGCCCACAAATGTGCTCAGTTTACTTGCACAAGTTTTACTATGTGTTTTTCTCTTTAAGCAAATGTTTATGCTATTAAAGAAAAGGAGGTTTTTCCCAGCTATTGGGCACAGATTCCCGAAGAACTTTGAACCTAGGAAATATGAAGTTTCTTGTTTGCCGGCTTAAAGGTTGCCTTCCAAAACAAGCTATGCAGCATATAGTCCAAGAGACATTTGGAAAAAGTTGTTTCACAATAAATACCCAGAAAGTCTCAACTTTTAGCCCTATTTGTATCCCAAGCAGAAAGGTTTGCAACAAAGCAGTAATTTGGCAAACACACACATCGGTATTTGCTCTGCTTTCAAAGGTGCACTGAGAAGAAACTGCCTTGAGAAGCTGGTAATAGAGCCCTAAGATGCCTTGGCTAGGAGAACAAGTTTTTATTCTATTTCAAACGCAAGGGTAAAGAAAAAATAAAGCTAAAAAGCCCACGTTTTCATTTATAGCAAAGTTTTCCTTATTTTATTGCATAAACAATTCAAATGATGATTTGGTACAAGTCCATAGGTTCATAATTGGCAATCTGAACAGAAACAGAGATTAAAAAAAATCCCAACAGGTCATTCCATAAAACATTTACTGGTATAAAAAGATAAAAGTTCAAGAGATCAGTGAAGAAATTCCAGCCCCTCCTTTGGTTTTTCTCAACGCGATCCTTTCCGGAAAACAGCAGCACCCATGGAAGTGGGGTTCACGCTAGCCAAGGCATGCGCATACCCCGGGATATAGGGATAAACCAGTGTTTGGACCCGTTTTGGAAACTCCATCCCAAACGGTAGCGCTGGCTGTTGTGTGAATGTTGTGAGCTTGTGAAACCGGCAACGACTTCGCCCTGGCTCCAAATCCCTGACCCACAACGTGGCAGCTCGTTCGGCGGTGGAGCTGGGAGCCCACAGGCAGCGAGTGAATTAAGGGGAGTTTTTAGTCTCGATTTGGACCCTTCAAGTCTCACAACATTCGTACACAGTGTATGTATGCCCATACGTATACACCCGGCATTTGTGACAAGTTCAGCGTAAGAGCTGCTAATAACTACAGGTGATGGCAGCTAGAAGACTGCAATGGAAATTGTATTTTCTGCTTGTTTGATAAATATGCCCTGAGGGCGTCTTTTTGTTTTTCTTTTTTCAAAATGACAATAATGGGAATGACTTACCGACAGGTTTGTATCAAAAGGCATAAAATAACAGGACTTTTTATTAGCGTCTCTGCACAATCTTAACCTCAGCGAGACTGGCGAGCGAAGAGAACCTACCCGCAAGGCAAAGAAAAACCCTTGAAGCAGAAGCACCTACAACCACAGTACAGAAGTACACAGGATAACGGAGGTCCATAAGTTTTCAACTAGTAACTTTGAAATTCACTGGAGTATAAAGCTGAGATCAACGTATTGCCCTATCCCATCCTAAGATAAAATACCACAGTTCCCAGGAAAGACACAGCGCGTGTAATTACTCCCATAATGAATGAGTATTGTAGAATTACAAAGTATAAACATAGCAGGTAATACAAGACCAGGCAACTTTGCCCAAACTGAACCGGAATGGCTGACAGGTCGGAGGATGCTCCCCGACAGCTACTGTGCAAATTAAGAGCGATGGGCTAACGAGCAAAACAGAGACCAAGATGTTCCGAGTGGAGTTTAACGAAGGTGTCTAAGTCCAGCAGGACTGGGGACAATCCCCGCAGCGGCGATGCCGGGGCAAGGAGGAGACAACCCCCTCGCTTCTCCCTGCGATGGAGGGTCTGCACTCTCCCGTTTAACCGCTCCTACCTCGGCACTGCGAATCCCTCCTTCCCGAGGGAAGGACGGGCCATAAACACCTCCTGCTCTCTCCTATAAACGCCCTCCGTTTGTGGTGGCGCTCGATCCCGCTGGCAGCTCACGCCGCTCGGGTCCTGCACGCGCCCAAGCTCTTGGGTTTAGGTGGCCAGCACCATTTTGATGCTTGCTGACGTTGAGCTGCTCGTCTGCTTGCACAAAAGCCTTTGTGCTCAGAAAAAAAAAACAAAAAAAAACAAAAAAAAAACAAAAAAAAAACAACAAACCAAACCAAAAGCAGTACCAGGAATTTTTAGTGGTATCAACATGATATAACAGGAACAAAAATGGAAAAGAGCAACACTGAGCGCCTACCAGCACGGCCTGAGTTGAGGGCGGAAGCACATACTGAGGTTCATCAGTTCCCTTAGACGATGCAAGGAAAAACAGCAGAAACAGACCAGAAAGTCCTTCTTCTCCTCGCCTTGTCCAGCCATGGAGGAGCAGAGGGCCCTGCCGTGACTCTGCTGCTCCGAGGGGACCTGCAGCTGGTGCTGAAGGGCCCAGAGAAGCACCAAGTCCTCCCGTGCCCTCCAAGGGAGGCTGCTTTTCCCAGCGGCTCCCACCAGTGGAATGCAAAGCCTGGTCTATCCCTCCGGAGGAAATGCTGGAAAACCACTTCCAGCTTCCGTGATGCAATACAAACACTACGTACAAACTCAGCACTCTCCTCCTCTTTTGGGCCTATCTGCAAAAACAAGAATAGAAGAAACCAGCCAAACATCCACCTATAACCTCAGAAGCAAGAGAACTTAAAAAAAAACAGGAAAATCTGAGTGCACAAAACCAGGGGAGCCCCATCTCACCTCATAGCAAAGACGTATGAAGCACGAGCCAGGGCTGAGCGTAGCAGTATTGAAATGCCAGAGAAACCAGCATTTCCCGTGGTTTTTCTGCTACTGTTTCTCTTCCGAGTTTCTTTACAGGCTCTGGGGGAGCCAGGAGGGACCGGGCGCTGCAGCAGCGCGTGCTCCTCGCACAGGACCCCGGCCTTCCGCCGGAGCCCGGTGCTGTCCTTACCTCGGCATCCCGACCTCGGATCCAAGGATGCGAGAGTGGCGGTTCTGGCGATCCGTATCCCCAAAAACTTAATGCCAAAAGCTCCGCGCGTGGCCAAAGTTTCCCCCTTGCTACTCTTTCCCTGCCCACAACCTCACAGAGCAGCCCAAGTCCTAACCTAAGTTTTCCTGCATCGTGCTCAAAGCTCAAGGTCTAGTCACTCCGGTTCCTCTGGAAAACAGAATGGAGCATTATTGCATTAATACTCTCAAATGCTTTTCTTTTTCGCCTTTTTTTTTCCTCCTTAAATCCCTGAGATTTAAAATTGCCAATAAAGGACCGGTATAGCTGCAAAATACAAGAAGAAAAACATTATAGGTGTGTTTTTGGATTAACTGTTTTGCAGGAAGCTGTATTAGGAAGCTGTCTCTAAGGATTACCAAGCATATTTATTGCAAGGGCACAAACGCTTCTAAGATCCTTTGAAAAGCTAGGGAATTTGGTTGAATTTATTCCCATGTTAAGCAATTCGACCAGAGTGAGAGCAAATGCTTACGATGGAGGAAAAGCTGAATGTAGGCAGACAAGATCACTTTTAAATAGCAGAACCTTGATTCTTTCCTAAGAGATAAAACAAAATTAAGAGCCTCCTCTCTATATCTTTAGCTACAGATTTGTCCCCATCTCTACTACCTGTAAAGTGAGTGTTCAGACAGAAGCCCTTCTTTTTCCTCTTTTTTTTAAAAAAAAAGTTACATAATGTAGCTGTTAAAAGGACAGGAGATAACCAGCCTAAATGCATAAAGGTACCAGCTTTTGATACAACTAAAGATGTCCTCCAAGTGCCTATTTACCAATGTCACATTAAACATTCATGACATTGCATCCACAGGTATGAATAAAGCCAAAGACTGAGAATACACATTCAATGGAATGAAAAATAATAAAAATCACGTAGAATGTTTATAAATGTGAAAAAAACAGATTAAACGTTGACTGAAAGTCCAAAGGACTACTTTGTTCTATAGAGGTTTGGGTTTCTGTGCAAAGATGGGCAAAGAAAGACGACAGGTTTCTAAAGGAATAACTGTGATTCTGGTAATCAGCCACAACATTATAGTAAGTGCTGTGAGGAATAATCACGCCTACAGAAAAACTAAACTAAAGAAATAGGTGACAGAAAGATATTTTGCTTCATTATACTCTACCATATATTGGCAAGGGACTCCTTTGGACTTGGAGACCTCTGTCAAGTAGCATTTTTCTTTTTAGTGTTTGATTAAAAATTAAAGTGTTCTAGCAAGTCCAGCTATGATAAAATTGATATGAATAATAAATCTGTGAGCAGAAAACTCCGCTTGTCATTATAACCTGCTTTTTCAGGAGCTGATTAAAACAGTACATTGTGATCCCCTTCTGGTATCTGCAAAACCGGACGACAGGCAACACAAAACAAATGATTGCAGGAGATGATACTTTCTCTAATAATTTCTCAGAAAGGCACAATTTTACTTAAAGTGTCTTTTGCTGAAAACAGCACATCACTTCAGAGGAAAAGCCAAAGCTATCACCAGATTTACTGCCGCCCGTCTTCCCCAGAGAGAGTAGACTTTGCATCTGGAATGCACTAACTTGTGAGCATTTTTCTGCAGTGTGATTAAATAAAGGAAAATAAGATTAGAGAAAAAGCTATGGGGCTTAAGTGCTTTTATAGTTTGTGCATCTCTCTCCAAACTACTGCAAAACAGCTGCAAATTAGCTTGCTGCTAGACTACTGAAGGCACTTTGCAATCAGCAAACATGATTGTCTTCACAAGAAGTTGACTCCTGTTTTTCAGTTGATGTTGCACACATTCTTCTAAACGTTGCAGGATACTTATTCTTTGAGGTATACAGCAGACACGTTGCATAGTTTTGATGTTTTAAAAACTATCCTTCATAGCTGATTTGAAGATTGCCCTTTTTCTTTTTTTGATTGTGGAAAAATAGGAGGATTCCCACTGCAGTACAGGACATCATCTCATTCATCAGATGTGGCGACTTGTTAACAAGCATCTGGGAAGAGATACGTGTCTGACAGACACAGATTTATGGCCAAAATATATTTTGATATACTGTAATTTCTGAGATTTCTGCATGAAGTAGCTGATGCTCCCTGAAATTACTGAGTTTTCTGAAACTTAGTACATTGGAAACGTCACAGTCAACATCACAACACATTCTGGATGCCACACATATAATGTGGCACCAAAGCTAGGATGCTCTCAGGGAAACTGAAGGCAAAAGAAAATCAACTGTATTATAAGAGCTAAAAACCAGCCACTGGACTAAAATTTTCCAGCCCGCAGTGACTGACACCGTACCCTTCTTTTGACTTCTACACTGGAACAGCATGAAAGCATCCATGGAAAAATCAGAGTGCCCATCAGTGATTGACATGCGCTTTTTCTGTCCAGTCTTCTTGGGTGAGATTCTTTAAGTTATTCTGAAAGTCAAAAGTCAAATTCTCACTGGTCGCTTGGGGAAAGGGATTGCTAAAAAAGAGGTTTACATCCAGCGGGGCCGCCGTTTCCGAGTCCCAGGAGTCTGTGTCGGTGCTGCTGGAGTCTTCCGTGGCCGTGGGCGGATAACTCAGCTGTTCCAGCTGGTCGATGATGTCGGTGAACTGGAAGGCCGAGCTGGACTCGGAGCGCACGGAATAGGCTGGGAAGTTCACCATGGAGCTGGCCTCAGACTGGTTGGCAGAGCTGTAGGCACGCGAGGAGGTGCCGTTCAGGGGCAGGTTGTTGAGGGAGCTGCTCTCCGAGCGGTTGTTGATGAGGGAGCTCGTTTCAGACGGGCTCAGGAGGCTCTGCATCCGGCTCGCGTGCGCCTTGACCTCAAACAATTCCGAGGTATCCGAAGGCCTCTCGTTGCCATTGAAATCGCTCCCTTCTTCAAACTCAAACTCGTCTTCCATATTCATATCCACTGCTTCTGTTGAGTACCTGTCAGGGCTTGACTGGGAAGACACCGTGTTTTGTTGGAGGGCCTCTGCTGTTAAGCCAGATGACTCCAGCATGTGCTTAGAAAGCTCGGAGCCCTTCAGCTCTAAACCACCGTACATGTATGAAAACGCCTCGGATCCCCCAGCAAAAAAGGAGATTTCTGCTGGGTCATCATCAATGAATTCCTCTGAAACCTGTAAGGCAGGATTTGGGAAAAGGGGGGCACCCCTACCGCAACGCTGCTGCTCTTTTTCAGGAGTGAAAACACCCGTGGTAAAGTCATCCTCATCATTGTCATTTTTACAACCAGCAACCCTGCTCTCTTTGCTACTCTTCTCTACGTCTGGGTCTAAACCGCAACTGCTCTCAACAACAGGACAAGCAGAGCTACAGTTTCCTGCAACACTACCAAACCCAACACCTTGGAATGACTGGAGCATGGCAGATCCAGGCTGCGGCATCAGCTTCCTCCCAGCTTCTTCCGCTGGCGCGGCAGGACTTTTTTCGGGAATCCTTGCGAACGGTGCGTGGGGCTCCGCCGAGGGAGGGCTGCTTTCTGCAAAGATGGGCAGGACAGGAGTAGGAGCGGTCGCTGCATGAACTGAATGGAAGGGGGTGGCTGCTGAGGCAGGAGACCCGGGGGTTCTCAAGCCTTCAGTGAAGGGGACACTCTGAGGGGGAAATAAAAAGAGAACAAGTGAAAAGATTATTATTTTTTAATACATAAAAGCAAATGCCACATCTGGTTCCTGATACAGAAGGAATACATGCTTCAAGAAATTGCTTTTTTAGCAAGTAAAACCATATACAGAAAGAGACCCAGCATCCCCCAAAATATGACACGCCTCTTTTTCATGAGTTTTCATAAATGAATGGAAAACTACATCACGCAGTTTATACCCTCTGCTGAGAAACGACCCACAAGGGAAAGGAAAGCACCTACAAAGAAGAGCCAAACCCTGCACTGCTTCCTTAACCTCTTGCATCGATTGCAAGCCCATTTCCGTGAAACTGCTGCTTTTACACTCTCGGTTCTTGCTGCATCGTAGAAGGCACCTGGCTGGCTGACAGCTTCCTTGACAGCAACATCTAGAGGGCTGCAGGACTAACCTGTTTTGGCACATCTTGGCTGGATGCGTGAGCAGACACTCTAGCTCTGCTGTGCCGCCTGCGGGAAACTGGGTGAGTATCCAGGCCAGCCTCGGCCTTCTCCCTTCCCTCTTCAATTATTTCCCTTTTAATAGCCCATAGAAAAGGCTCAAAATGTACTTTTGCCCGTTTTCTTCATGATTACACCACAAATTAAAGAGTTGCAACAGCTCTATGTTAAACAACACAGGAGCAAGAAATGCACAGAAAATGGAAAGGAGCAAGACTCAGATCACTCAACCACCGAGGAAGAACAAGAGCAAAATGGGACAACAGAGACCAAGGAGCACTGTTTAGCTTTTTTCCTTTTACATATCACAAATGAAGCTTCAAAACAGAACAAGTTCATCCACAACAATTATACAAATATTTTATCTTTCAGGCAACTACACAATTTATACCACGTAACAGTCTAAGCATTAAATCCCCAGAAGTGGTGTCCTACATAACACTGATGGTTAGATTCAGTCCATGGCAATGCTAGAAAAAAAAAATCTTTCATAAAGAAAAGCAGCTCAGATGCCGAACACACTCATTAATAGCAGAGTTTAATGCAAACCTTTTGAAAACTCTATTTAAATTCATATAATCTTTCACCTAAGGGACTAGCGAGAACTTCCTACCTGTAGGAGGAACAATTTCATATTCAAATAAGTAAAGGCATTTTCACTGTAAAACTACTTCATATTTCCAGTATTTTTTCATTTTCAAATCTTTTTATTTTTAGAAGAGAAGGAAGGTTTAAGGCCATATTTCTGTTCATCCGGAACCCAAGTTCAATTATAAAGTCAGAATTATATATACAGAAGAAGCTGGAGTCTCAAATATTACTACCTTTTAGCCAAACCACACAAATAGAGACATATATACAAGTCCTCAATAACTGCAGTGCATCTTCACAGGACTTCGAAAGCTAAGTCACAGATTGTCCACAAATACTAAAATGCAATACTGAAATTTCCATCAGCTACTTTGCATCATCACAAAATTATAAATTGGAAAAAAAAATAATTTGGCTACCTTAAATTTTACGTAGAACTTAGTATCTCAAAGTTCAGCAGAAGACCATGCCACCAAGCATCAATTAAAAGCACTGAAATTCAAGAAATAAGGGCACTCTGAAAGTCTCAACTAGCATTTTATTTGGCAACCACCTTCGTGTTTACCTTTCGTATGGAGTTTTCTTCATCCCACTGTCCTTAATATAATCCACTAGCTGCTTCTGCGTCCGTCCACTGTGAACCCCAAAAAGAACAAGTGTTACGAAATGCAGTAGATTAAAATTATGGTCAACTTTGGAGCAAAGAGGTTTTATAACCCATAAAAGATTCTGAGATATTTCATTTAGCTGTATTAATTTAGAATAGTTTTTCTCCTTTTATTCACATTTTTTGAGTTACAAAAAGCTCAATTTTAAAACATTTATTGTGGTTCTCCCTACCTGTATCTGAAGGAAGACCCTCTGGTGAAGAACACGGCTTTTGCCTTTGGCTTTGGCTGGTCAAACAGCCTAAAGAAGGTATGATACTCAACACAGATTTTCCAGAAGTTTTTACACTCATCCCTACTTCCCAAAAGAAACTCCAGTGTATCTTGATATGGACCCTGGAAACGAAATACAAAAGGCTCAAGTAGCACTTAACATGGAGGTGAATAGGACAAAGCAAACATATGCAACAAAAAAATAATGGCAGTGAGTTGCAGTATTTTCCTATATCATATTTCATACTACGTAAGACAGTGGTTACGATTTTTAATGCAGTTAAAATCATCTACCAGTTTTTGAAAATATCTGTTTACTTTGAAAACATAAATATGGTTTGAATACACTCAACTAAGAGCTCAGGAACAGGCTGGATATAATTCACATTAAGTAGTATGAAATTAACAACCTAAAAGGATTTAAAACATTTAAGTGCAAGAGTAGTTGTTTCAAAATACTTCTTTACCAAACTGGTATAAAAGCATCTGTCAGAACATAGTTATCCCATGAACTTTCCAAGGGTGTTTCTAGGAGATACTTAACTATTCCTGCAGATTGTGTGTGCCGATTCTAGCTTCTGAGATGCATATAACTATGTATGTGTATCTTTTTCTTCACTCTAATACAACCTTATATTTATTAGAAACAAATTATTAGATATTCACCACATTCCCACATTTAAAAAGTTAGAGAAATACTTAGGAATGCACATATGTTTCTATGCTGTCAAGCCTATGATTATGGTAAAACTTACACGGACCTCTGGGTGGAGTTTAATAAGGAATCTCTTCCTCTTGAAGCTTAGTTTACGGACCTTAGACCAGTTGAAGGTGTTGATTTTTGTATTGCCCTGAATTAAAATAGCAAAAATTAAAGCAAAAAGCTTCAGAAACAACAGCAAAGCACAGTCTGCTGCATGCACACACACAGAAACACGTGCACAGCCACCTCATCCTGCTTAATCTGTATTTTTGCTAGCAATATTCCTTTGAGCACCTTTATATTTCAAGACGAGGATGGCTACAAGTGGTGTGATGTCTCTGGGCAGACACCAGAACTGAATTTAGAAACTCTTGTAGATCTAAGAGGCAGGGAACTGAAAATTTAACCTCGAGCAGTAGTCAGGATACTGTACAGTAGAAGCAAGATCACAGTTACTATTTATTTAACACCGTTTCCTTTGCCTTTGCACTGCTTACAGACCTCTACACACTCACCCAAGCTGATTTTCCCTAACGTCACCCAATATCTGCAAAATCTCAAGTTGAGACTTGCTTCACAAGACAGAAAGCTCTAAAGAGGACTGGAACACAAGTCATATTACAGCTTCAAAGCACTGACCCTAGAGCAGTGAGCAAGCAAGAGATTCATCCCCCATTTCTAATCCAGACACACACATATGTAAGCAACATGTTTCCCCCACCTTACCTGGAATACTAGCACACCCATGTGCGAAACAGCCAGGTTAATTTTCGTGCCCTCACGGTCCGATGCAAGGTGAAATCTTATCCCATACATCTCCAGTTTCCGGGCAACTTCAAGCACTTGGAAGTCTGATTCAGCAGGAGTTTGACCCCTGTAATGAGGAGCAACAGCAACAACAACAACAAAAAAAAAGATATAAAATTGTTAAGAACAATTTGATAATAGTTTTGCCAACATGGCTGAAGTATTTAAGTTGCAACACTGACACTTTACCAGAATCCTCTATCTAATCTAGTTTAATAATTTTATTCTATGTGAAATATTCACTATCTTTCTGATAGCAGCAACATGTAACAGCAAACAGCCAAGCTAAAAATGCATCCCCCAAGCAGCTACACTGAAACAAATACTAAGCAGTTAAGGGCTTTTCCAGCTGAGAAGAAATGAAGTTCAATAAATCCTAAATTCAAACCACAACGCTCTTCTTTGCACATGCAGTTATATTAATAGACCCAGAGCAAACGGATCCAGATGAAAATGTCACCTACTAGTATGACAGAAAAAGCAGAATATTTGAGAAAGATTACAGACTTAAGTCAAAATTTTTAGGTTAACACTATTAAACATGCTGCAGTGATCTCCTTGGCCTTTGGGTGTGGAATTTCCTCCTTGCCAAAAAGTCAGAAAAATGATATTTTTAAAATTGTTTTTAAAGTAACAACTGGCATTGGAATAGCAGGAAAATAAGAGCATGTTCAAAAGCAGCAGCTTCTTCCGAGCGTGCAACAGAGGCCAAACTAAGAAAATCAACCATGTAGCATTCACAGGATTCAGCACTTATTTAGTCCTCAGGCTGTTTACTGAAGTGCAACAGCATTTTGTCTTCCTACTTTATCAAAACTGATCCCCTTTTCCATCTCTCTCCACGCGGGGGAGTTTACTTGATACAGTGAATCTTCTTCTCCAGCTGGTGTTTCCTCAAGCGAGCAGAAAACTTGGAGCCAGGGAATGGGAGGAACTGCACGGAATCACGCACGAGGGCCAAGAGCCAAAAACGGGGACTGCCCCCAAAGAAAGAAATTTCATGAGTTTTAAAATGATCTAATAACTTCTTGGTACTTACATTGACGGGTATTTTTACTTATGAGTAACATAACTGTGAGTTGCACGTTGGGTGGGTCCAGACAGGGGGGTTATTTAAAAGAACAAATATTGCTGTGGGAATTAAGGAGTACTTCAACTATTGTGCAGTTGAGAGGGTGAGATGCAGGTGAAAGAAGAGCCATTGCTATTTACGGATGGTCCACGAGGGCTGAAACCAGCTTAGGTTTCTGCACATAGAGTCATGCCTAACTTTTAAAAAGCCTGTTTTCCAAGAAATTGTTATCCTCCCACAAATATATATTCCATTTCAGTAAAAGAGATGATAAACTATTTGCAGCATGATCTATGTTTGCATCCTGTGTGGAGCCAACCACGATCCAGGCACTAAATAAAGCCTCCTGCTACCCAATCTTTCCTCTCCTTCTACCTGTCTTCAGTCATGGTTTAGATTAAACAACTTCTTTTGCTCTGTACAGACTTTTAAAATATACATTGAAGTAAGTGATTATTAAATTTCACTTCTCAAACAGGGACTACAACATAGCAACTACATGTAGAAGGGAGCTCTAAATTTTAAATTTTTAAATTTAAATTATACAATTTTAATTTTTAATTGTACAATTTAAAATTACACAACCTGACAGCCTGTAAGAAATGGAAACGGTTAGAAAAACTAATGTTCCTCCAATACTTAGTAAAATGCTCCTTAGGCTAAAGCAGACACAACAGAAAAAGTCCAAGCTACACAGATCTGGTCCCTGTTCTGACCCAATCCCAGGTTCAGTATTGCAGGACCTTGTATGTTGACAATGCGACTGTAGAGAATCATCTTCTGGAGGTCCTATTTCAACTGGGAAAATTAAAAACGCCTCATAGTCTTATTTCTATCAGCTTTCCCACCTCCTGTACTAGTTTTGTCTAGGGGGTCACTACTGGTAAAGCAGATTTTTCTTCCCCTCACTGAAACTCTTCACGTTCTACGCTAGCTTTAAGTGTTGCTAACATCTGCTCTGTGATTTCTGATGATTAGTTATCTGCCTACAAGGCAAAATAGATGAGAAATATTAGTTTTGGCCACAGCTTTGTGAGTGTCACCCCCCTAATTCCTGGGAGCAAAAATTAGCATAAAAGGGCAACTGGAAAACTGGGCAATATCCTGCTAAAACTTTCTGAGAAACGGTCCAGCTGAAACTAATGTAGCGTCACTGCCAATTACTGTGTGTTCTGACCCCCCAGGTACAAAGCAAAAGCTCAATGCCTCTCAGGAAGAATAGGAAATATCCTTAAGGAATATTCTGCCATTTGTAGCTGCCAAAGGAGGAAGAGTGCGGCACGGGGAAGCCAGGAACGAAGGGGAGCAGCTCACGCCGCATGACAACGTTTACAAGCGAGAAGCAGTTTCGCGCTCGTTACTCTCAGACTCTTGGTGCCGACTAATCTGCCCAGCCCAGCCCGAAAACAATCTGGGCTAATTTTGTCCATGCATTAAGCAGATCAGTCTGCTTAGTCTTCCCCAGGTCAGCGGCCAGCAGACTGTCTGTTAAAAGGGGTTTTCCAGCAAAAACTGCTGTCGCTGCAACAGGTTTTAATGGAAAGGCACCTTACGTGACTCCGCAGTGACAACTATTTGCACATATTCATGTGCCACCTAATACTCCTGTGGCAATATCAAGCAAGCAATTTGAAAGATATGCTGAGAAATGCCTGGTGACTTATACAGCTTTTAAAAATAGTGATTAACACAGAATTTTAAAGAGGAAATATTCAAAACGCTGCATGTTTATGACTGCTTAGAGTAGAATAAACGGGATTTTAGATTCTTGCAAAATTTCTAGACAATTCACCAGAATCGTATGTCCAAAAAGGAACTTAACTTATGACAGCTAGGCTAGTCATTTGTGAAAAGTGAGGAATAACAGTAAGCATAAGCATCGGTCTAACAAATCTTTGCTTTCTTTCCCGACTTATGCACATACACACAAAGCAACAGTCATGTGGATGCAAGCAATTTATGTGAACTAAAGAAAAACGTCCATCAAGCAAAACAGACTCAACACTTATTTTCATGAATCCCTCCTCTAACGTTTAATCCTGGACTACAATGACCTTGTAGCAAATTTTCCACTTCTTTTGCTCTCAGAAGACAGGTAAAATTGTATTTTCAGTATTGGGGATGCCAAGATTTCTTTGTACCACCGCTAACATGCACCACTAATACAAACTTACCATCGAACTGAAAGTTAATACAGATTTCTGCTGAAGAAAATGCAATAGAAAATCAGTTTACAATCCCATCTTTTTCAGTACAACCACCTCTGTATATCGGTTCTTCTTTTGATACAGCATGGATCCAATACACAGGCTCTGCTCCATTCAGCTTTACCTTCTTTCGCCAGTTCTAGCAGCTACAGTGAAGCCATATCAAATCAAAATGCTATTTTTTAATGCAAGGAGACACTCCCAACGTCAGTCCAAAGAGCTTAAGCGCCGTCAGAGAAGACCACAACTCAAACACTGCAGCGAAAGGAATTGCTGCTCTTCCCTCAGTGCAAGAACCTGGATCCACGCTCCTGACCCGGTTGGATACCGAAAAGCAGAGAGTACTGATAGATTATAACTAAAGGTGCTCAAAGCAAAGCAAGAGCTGCACAGATGGAAGGAAAAAAAAAAAAAAAAAAAGAGGCAAAAACCAGCTAGCACAGTGCAGAGATGAGCCATTTGCTCAGAAACAGCCCATTTTCTTTTCCTGAAGATGACACTTATCTGACAAGACGCAGAAGCAAACCTGAGCTGGAGAGGGAATCACGCCGCCAAAGATGAGCAGGGGAATCACACGGCAAAATGAAGGCAATAAAATATGAATTAAAAAAAGGCCCAAAGGATAAGGACCATTAAAAGGAGAACAAAAATATTTTGTTCATTTAGCAGCACTGAGTGGCCAGGAAGGAGCCAAGAGCCCAAATTCCACGTTTTGATTTGCTCCCGGTAACAGAAATGTGGAAAAAGAGCGGGCAAGCGTCGGGACCGTCACAAGTCTTACTAAAAATGGAAGAGGGTGGCCAGTGCTCCGAGGGGAAGGCAAAAGAGCGGGGACGTGTAAGGAAGTCGCAGCTATTTTTAGACTTGCAGCGCTTCCAAAATCACATCTGTTTAACAAACCTTTTCCAAAGCAGCAAGGAGATTTAAAATGAGCAGCCAAGATTCTCAGGTAGCCCTGATGCTCAATTTTAACTTTTCCTGGCCCAAACACCTCCGGGTTTCATCTCCACCTGATCTGAGCGTACGTTTTTACAGCACTTCTTAAAAATAAGGCTTGCAATAATTTTTATAACATGGTTATGCTGCATTGAAACTGTAATTAAACTAATGAAAAATACACTAATGAAGTAACGAATCCTCTGTCGTCCACTTTCCTGTGCTGGAAACATAGGTCAGGTTGCAATATAAGCTTCTTTATAGTATAGAATTGATTAAAAGTAGTTGGACTGAAAAGAGCTCAAGACTTCACGGTTAAAATTACCCATCCCGCTCTCAGACTCTTGCCTTGCAGCCCAGAGAAGTAAAGCATGGAAATTAAAAGCAAGAGGGATCAGATGCAGATATTCCATTAACAAGGAACTCTCCCGGGCTTGTTCTGGTGACATTTATCCCCAGGACTACAAAAATGATGTGTTTCATCTCCAGTTTGAGAGCCACTGATCTGCGCTCCATGGCGTTTTGTTTAAACTCTGCAGCATCTTGCAGCACTGTCACGATGTCATTCCAAGTTGCATAAAAAAGGGTGTTTTTTCTGTTTTAGAGTTATTGTCTAACTGTTATTGCACTTCTTTCTCTTGTCTTGTGAGAAATAAGAAAGTATTTTTAATGAAATTTACTCTCTAATAGTGTAGCTGAACAGAAGTGCCCGCAAACAGTTAACAATTCATTACAGAAACAGCCAGGAGCTGCTTTTCAATTATAGGAGGCATCTCAGCTTTAAATAGAAATGTTGCCATAAAACCCTCCTAGTCCTGTCTTAAAAATAAGTCAGTCAGCTACGATTCTTAAATTTATCCATGAAGAAGTAAAAGGAAAAGGTCTAATATTGTATTTAGATTATGATCCACAGCTACACACAGATCACATCATGCAAACCTTTATCCTCAGAGTACTATTTTGTGCATAACATGTCAGTTCACCCTTTGTGAGCATCACGGCTACCTACCGTAGCATCCTACCCCAAATCTTCCTCTTCCTCCTCAAAACATTTCATGCCGCACACCACCAAGCCGAGCTCCACCAAGCCCACTTTAAGACCATCTTAATTAGACTTTAAAACATACAATCTTCCTACTGAATACTGCATAAATTCTGATAAAAGTTCTTTTTCCTTCATTGCCTCCCCTCCTTCTCTGTTTTCTTCATGCATTAAAGTGTAAAGCATGAGCTCAAAATGAGCACAATATAATTTATTTCTCATTATTTAGGTAAAAGTAAGTTCTAAGTATTTGATGGCAATATGATAAGCTGAACTTACACTTTGCAAACTGGATATTCTTTAGAATAAATCTGTTTAGAACAACTTTTATATTTTCATGTTAGCTCTGATACATTATTAGAAGCAGACTGTAAAATCACTTGAGAAAAAAAACTTTTGTCCTCTTTTCCTGCCTCTCTTGCTCTCTCAAAGGAAAAACTGCATTAGAACTAATGCACATTTACTTTCTATACCCAAAACAATATTCATTTTTGTTGTCATCTATCCTCTCAGGAACACCAGTGAATAAGACCATTATCATCCAGTGTATACTTGGAAAAACAAAGAAATTTAAACAGTGCTGTCATTGTGCTCCCTCTTGCCACAAGCATTTAACTTAAGCCATATATACGGGCAAAGTAAATACACACAAACTTGCAGACTGCCCTTAAACAGAGCGTCTTACCTCTCTGGGTTTGAATAGCTGCATTAGAATTTCCAATCATGCACAGAAAGTAGGCTAAGCTGTGTTTAAAAACTCTTGAGAAAAGTATCTACAATAATCACTGCTACACCCAACCTTTGTTATGGTGTTTACAAGTGGTGTTTAACATATATATTCTTAATATTACCCAGTGTACTTGGACTCTGTCAGACGGGTCTAACTGCTTCACCAATTTCAAAACTGTACCGTGAATCTTCACTTACACATGCCGCCTGTGGAACTCCAGGATTTTTCCTTGAATTCTTTCCTGATTTGGCAAATACTGATTTGTTTTAAGGTGTTCTCGATCCTCCGAGTCATCAAAATCCCCTATTTCAGCTATTACAGAAAATAAAACATAGTTAGAATAGAAAAAAACAACAACAAAAAAGAGACAGGCTTTGAAGATACAGTCTTGCTCTTGAGGTTTCCATAATTCTGCCATTTGCCTTTATGCATTTTTAACTAACTAGAAAGAAAATTGGAAGATACTTATGTTAAAAATAATCACTTTTTTCCCCTCACTTGTACTTTTCTAGTACACTGGAAACAAGGTAAGTAAGGCCACAGACATTAGTATTTCCTCAGCAGTACCATGTTGCCCTGCAGTTCTTCCCCAGATGATACTGGAAAACGATTAGCAATATTTTAATTGTGTAATTCACAGCACACACAAGACAGGTTTGCTCTTCCAGTAAGCTGAGATAAATTTTGCACATCTGAAGAGGTTTAAGCAAGGAGGCAGAAAACCCCATTTGTGTAGATCACATTATCAGTTTGTAACATGTCACTTGGCTCCAGCTCGAGAAGTCAGGTTAAGCTCAACTCATCTGATTCCTGATCTCATTCAGTCTTTCAAGAAGCCTGACTAAAAAATAGATTTTCAAGACTTCAGATGTTTGCAGACTGAGGAAGCGGAAGCCTCAAGAGCTTGAACTCCAGTCTGAAACCAATTGCTTCTAATTCCCATTTCCTTGGTGAATCCATGCTGACTAGTCTTGAGCACCTTCTTGTCCTTCACGTGCCTGGAGACAACGGCCAGTATGAGCCGTTCCATCACTTTTCCAGGTACGGAGGTGAGGCTGACCGGCCTGTAATTGCCCGGGTCCTCCTTCTTGCCTTTTTTGAAGACTGGCGTGATATTGGCCTTCTTCCAGTCCTCCGGCACCTCTCCCGTTCTCCAGGATCTTTCAAAGATGATGGAGAGTGGCTTGGCTACGACATCCGCCAGCTCACGCAGAACTCTGGGGTGCATCCCATCGGGGCCCATGGATTTGTTGGTATCGAGGTGTCTTAGGTGCTCTCTGACCCAATCTTCCTCTACCTTGGGCAAGTCTCCCTCTCTCCCGTCTTCTTCTCTTGGCGCTAGGGCCTGGGACTCTACAGGGCTGCCCTTGGTAAACACCGATGCAAAGCAGGCATTCAGCAGCTCTGCTTTTTCTGTGTTCTTTGTAACCAGGGTGCCCATCCCATTCACTAGAGGACCCACATTTCCCCTGATCTTCCTTTTACTGTTAATATATTTGTAGAAGTTCTTGTTATTTTTAACATCCCTTGCCAGGCTGTGTTTGAGGGTGACAGAGCACTGGAACAGGCTGCCCAGAGAGGTTGTGGAGTCTCCTTCTCTGGAGATCTTCAAGACCCGCTTGNTGCAGGGGTGTTGGACTAGATGACCTCTAGAGGTCCCTTCCAACCTTAGGCATTCTATGATTCTATGATTTCCTAAACTTCAGCCCTCTGTGTATCACTCTACCCAAAAGAAAATTTAGAACTAACATAAGAAAGCACTGAATTAGACACCTCTCATGGAGACGAAGGGTACTGACCTGGTCTACAGAGGCACAGAAAAAGAAATATGCAGGGATTTTTTTTTTTTTTTTTTTTTTTTTTTTTTTTTAAATTCCANCCAAGAAGCCAAAATTATCTTATACATAAGTACCAGATGTTTCTCACACCATTAGCTAGCCCTGATTAAAATCCTTGTGTTCAAAGTAAGGATTACTGCACGTACAGAGAGAAATATTGAAAGATGGAAAGTGTTTTTAGCTACCAAAATGCAGGCAATAGCTTCTGTGTGCTGTTTAATTCAATTCAGCAACATCAGCTGAGATACTAACACTGCAGAAGATGAGAGACGAGAAGAGCTGCCGTGTTGTCACTGCAGGTCAGCCGCTCCTCTGCCAAGTCCCTCTTGATTTGCAATGCAAACAGATACCTAAAAAAAAAGGGAGAGTTAAAAGAAAAATGTTGACACGTGAAGGATTTTGGAACAACTGATCAGTTCTTTTAGGCAGTGGCTCCTAATTTGCCCTCTTTGCAAAAAAGGCACAGAACAGAAGTGTTACCATCACGGACAGGAAAGTAAAACTAAACAACCCGTGACTAATGCAGCTTCATGGTGCAATTTAACAGTGCAAACAGGCACGTGGGAAGAGGAAACTGAAGGAAAACTCACTAACAAGTTTGTCAGGTAAGAGTGCTTTCAATTTTGAGCTACAAACTTAAGGAGCACCTCAAGTGATTTTATCTATAAGAATGGAGATGGGAGAATACTGGGCAAAATATGTACTCATTTAAAAGATGAAGTCACATGTCTGGGATAAACTTACCTTGATTTTATTCCAATAGGTAGTGGAAACCAAATTCTTCAAGAAATACCTTACCTGGTATATTCTTCTTGCAGCTGGCCAGGGTCTGGAGGAAAAAACTTGACTGCTAGACGAAGCACTGTAGTCTTTGGTCCTAAAAAATAAGAAATAAATAAGAAATAAAGTAGATTTTTTTGGTATCTCCAGAGAAGGAGACTCCACAGCCTCTCTGTGCAGCTTTGCAGCAGGTCAGCTCCAAGCTGCACTGGTGTCTGGGAGTCTAATGTTCCCCAAAAGCGGCGCGGTGCAGACACACGGCACAGGCTGCCACCAACCAAGCTGCCATGAAGACTCCTTTACACTGATCGTTAAATCTAAACAGAAATTTAAATAACTGAAATCATCTTTCCAAGTTGCAACACGTATTTTTTATTCAGAGGACAAAGCATAACAAGCTGAACCTTGCACTGAAACGCTAAAGAAATGTGGAAGGAACCAGTAAGCCCAGAATTTTATGTGACCAAGGCAAAGAAAGCAGCTAGTAGCTAGTAGCAAAGAGCGTTTCATCACGCTCTATGTAGCATTTTACAAAAGCATAAAATTCAATTAAATTAGCTTCAACTTCACCATTCAGCCTATTAAACATCTGTCTTGATGGCCACAACCCTCTCTCTATCAAGCCAACGGTTTGGATAGAGCAGCAGAGCGTCTCCCTGGCACGTAAGGGAACATTGCTCAATATCAGCATCTGGGTTTAATCTTTATTTTGGGGAAAAAAGAAAAGGCTTAATATTGTCCAGTCCGAACACAAGGCGATCTTCATTTTAAAAGTGTGTTGTCAGTGTCTGAATGGACTGGCTGTACTAACTCACGAGGATTTCCAGGATGTTATCGTGGCAAATTACTCTGGCTCCGATGCTGGGCTTCATTACCAGAGCTCCCTTTTCAGAAAATAGCGTAGCCCGTTTGTCTTCTAAACCCGAATCAAGACCAAAAAATTCATCACTCCAAGGTTATCAGGGAGATGCAATGGTGCAAATTTTCAGGAAATACAGAGACACCAAGTCTGGACCTCACACCTTGTTGTCCCCTCATTATTTTAAATCCATCTTATATTGCTTGCACATTTCCAGTTAGTGCCACGAACAGAAGGTGTCTTCTGTCACGGAGCTACAGACAACATTTATGAGGACAGAAAATGGGGATGAACAGAGACCTGTTCTGGACATGTCCCTTCCCTCAGTAACCTGAAAGGACGTGAAGATGCTCAACCTTGAGCACTCAGAGCTAGTAAAGCTCAAGACAGACCAACAGCAGAAGGACCAATGTCTTATCCCTCCTTTCACTCACCTGCCTTCTCTCTATGTTGTTGACTATTGGGTTTTTACTTTACCTGTAATATCTGATTTCAATATCCCCGCTCCCAAGAGCATCGCGTTCCTTCACATGCTCCCCTCTCAGTTGCTAACACAGGAAAAACAAATTTTGCTCCTTGCCAAATAGCTGGGAGAACAGAATTTAAGACTAACCCAGCTGTCAAAAGAGTCAGATCGCAGAATTACCAAAGCTTTGGTGACTCATAACACTAAAACCCTAATCCTGACTGGAATGGGATATCTCCAAATGTAAGCAAGCTGGAAATAAAACCTAAACACCAAACAGCTCGCATTTGGCATGGGCTCATACCAATGGCAAGCATCAATGGCTTGTGATTAAAATATATATATATATATTATATATATATAAAGGTTTCAGTGTAAAGAAGCATGGGACCCAGTCCTAGACTGGATGCAGAATTTACTATAAGAGGCCAAATTTGTAAAAATAAATAAATAAATAAATATAGTTGTCCAAAATGAAAGTCCAGACAGACACTTTCACCTGCTCTGAACTGATATTCAGCCCTTTTGCACATTTATCTGTGAGGTGCTGTCTTGCCTGAAATCTACACGGAGGAAGAAAAGGACGGTGCTGGCATCTTCCTTCCTCCTCGTTAGGGAGGAATCCTGCTGCATTGCCACAGTTTGGAATAAGCTTTTAACCCAAAGCTGGATGTCTAAACACCAGTTAGAGGGATCAGTCCAGCTCCGAGGCCTTCTGGTTGCATTATCACTGCCCTGAAATCAGAAGTTTCAAGCTCCAGGAATTTGCTCAGATGAAAGATTCATTGTCTTAAAAAAAAAATCGCCTTAAAAATCTCAAGACTTTTGGAACAAACTCCTCCAAGAAAGGATATCTAGGGGCAGTGGATGCAGAAAACCATCCACATACATATAAACTGATGTTGAACACGCTTGGAAGCTGTATACCACGTCCCTGAAAGCCCACATACAAAGTCATTCTTTTAGTCTTGGCACGGATGTATAAATTAAATCCTTGTTGCAACCAAATGCCAGAAGCATGAAATCCTTCCCTGTAAATTCTCCATCTCAGCAAAAACGCGTGCGCATAATGATTGCAATTTGGATCAAAACCTGGAAATCCTCTGCGAAGCTGAACTGCTTTCTTGTCTTATCCAGAGGCAGCACCAGACTTTGGCTCTAACAAATATCATATTAAAACAGGGTCCATAGCGATTCTTATGTAGTAAGTAAAGCCATATAAGCATGCATTTTACTTCCTGCAAGAGCAATAAACTCCACGTGCTGGAATAGGACTGACTGTATTCCTTATGCAGTTATCTCATAAGATCCTCCTCAAACAAAGGAACATTTTTATATATATCCCAAAACAGACCATTAGCTAAGATCGACCGGAATTTCATTTTAATGATCTAGACTCTGTAATAACTACGCCCAGGGCTCAGAATCGTGTGACAATTACACAGCAATCGCCACCAGCTCTGTACATTTGTGCATTTGCACTGTCTTAACCTAAAACCCATGAGGACACCAAGCAAACCCCAATGCTGTGTCCACCTGCTCTCCTTCACCCCCCGCTCCAAACCCTCAAAATCCTGAGCAAAAATCATCAGGGGGATGAGAACAGGAAAAGACCTTTCACAATTGCCCAGTGGAAGCTTTTTTAAAGCTTTTTGAGGAAGGGAGGGTGGGGAAAGTGTGCTGGGAATAACTCCCACACATGACCCCTTTGCTGATCTCAACTTGAGACAGACTTAAGTAGAAACCAGGGGGGATGTGGCCAGGGTTACACAGCTCTATTTGCAGGCATAAAAATCATCCCGTTATTACAGTTTTCTTAGTCCTTTATTTCTGAAATGCAGATACTACCAAGCAGTTAAATTAAATCTCTGCTTAAGGCTCAGTACCATCATCAGGATTCTTCTCGTGGAGATGTTAACACACAATCACACATCGGTTATTGGATTCAATTAAAACCCAGCTGAAATTACTACTTACGCAACTAGCAGGTTGCTCGTAAGCACAGACACTTTCAAGGCTTTCTCCAGCCCCTGCTCATCTCAATTTTCAGACTGCCAGCAGGGCATTCCTTCAGCAATCAAAAAAGTGCTCTGTCCCCAAGCTACCAAAACCTTCACAATGTTAAAACCATTCCAGAAAGTTTCACGTGTGACAGACAACAGAGAGATGTCCCCTACAGCTTAAGAATATCCCTAAAGAATTAATTTAACATCACCAGCACTGTAATGTGCGGGGCAAGCCATCAAACGCCGGAGCAGCTACACATTTCAGCACATCCCCATTGTCCCAGGTGGCTTGAGGGTGACATATGTATCCTGCAGGACACACGTGGCCACCAGCATGGGGTCTAAAACTGAGGTTTGTCTATATATAAAGTAAAAAACAGCATAAAGAGTAACCAAGTTTCATATAGATTCCCAGACCTCTCTGCTTCATCATGTCTTTTCTGCAGGACGTATTTCCTTCTCAACATTCAAAGCTGGAAAAGCAAGCAAACTAACAAAAAAACTCTGCATGGGCTCGATAAAAAGATGACACTCCAACAATGACTCTTTCCCTTGAAATTCAGCACATGTCAACAGTTTCTGAATTTGTCCAGTAAGATGGAATGACAGAGATAATTTCAGCTATTAGAATCTGTCTGAAAGGCCCATCAGCTCCCCAACAGTCACGGTTGTGGGTACTACCTTCTCCCACCCAATGGGTGCTCTAAACCAGCCTATTGCTTTGGTTTCCATCAAAAACAACTTAGGGAAGTTCACACCACAAATGTCAAACTTGGCTTTAACAGCCTAATATCCAACCTGGATGTTTATCACAGACAAGAGTCCTATGTTCAGTAATTTCACATTCCACCCACCATATTCTACATTTGAAAAACATCAAGTTGACATGCCCCAACAGGAGTCACTCTCACCCCCTACCAAGGGCAATTTTCAAGGAAGTAAAACCAGTAAATCAAGTTGCAATTATGAAAGCAACCCACATGAAGCAGATGCAAATGGAGGAAAACTTCATTTTTTTAAAAAATGAAATTACTTACTCCGTACTTGTTTAATAACAGGTTTCATAGGTTCCAGCCAAATCTGAAATTAAAGAAAAAATACAAACTAATGGTTGCATTTCAATACAATATGAAAACATCATAAGTAATTTCAACTAAAGCAGTTCTTTATGAGTATATATTTCTTTCTCACTGTAGTTATGTATGCTGTACACAGAAGCCAGAGTACAGAATTGCAGAAGATCTGGAGGACATGACAAAATCCATTTTTTTTTCCATTCCCCTATCTCCCACCTGCAGGAATGCTAAATAATGAGTTTTAAGTCATATTCATTTCCCGCAAATTCATCCTCTTCCCATGAAGAGGCTTTCAAAGAGACTGTTGTCATTCTAAGCAAAAGGAAGATCCATAATGCTAATACAAAGTACTTCAGATGCTCAATTTTATTTATTTATTTATGTAACAAAGTGATGGTTTAAACTCAATCCTTACTAGTTACTTGCGTGTCTGAGAAACAGCTGAGGATTTTATGAACTTCATTAGATCCAGACACGCTTTGGAAGCTTTGCAAAAGGAGCAGAAAGGGAACAAGCTTCCCTGCAGTTCCTTAGCTCAACAGCAGTTTGCATTAGCACTCACGAGGCTCTGAGTCACTCAGAATATTTTCTGCATACAAGATCTAATGCTAGGGAAAGTAACAGAGAAAAATAATTAAGACTTTGGGGAGTATTTTAATTTGGAAGCAACATCGTCCTCTTTGCAAGGTACAGGGTAAAAGACCGGGAGAACTACAAAACGTTGGCTGAAAAAAGAATGCAGCTCCTTAGTGCAGTGAGTTTTTATTTGAGAGAGGTTGGTAAGGATTCTTTGGAGAAAATTAACTGAAGGCAGAAGTATTGGCACTAAGAAAATGCTCCACATGGGGAATGTGATTTTATATGTGTTCTGCAGACTGCATTGGGAGTTGCTAATTTTCATGAGGAAGGAAGGTTTTATCCATGTCCTTGAAAATAGAAACATTTGAAATGAGATTTTTTTAAGGCATTTTAGAGATCTAACAAGAAATAGAATCTGATTTTCTTCCTTACTAGTTGCCATTGCTCCGAGGAGCAAAACAGACTGACAATAATCAAACAGATAATCCCACAAGAGGCTCAAGTGGATTTAAAAAAAACTTCTGACATTCAGGCAAGCACATTCTCCCAAACCTCTGCATCATAAAGAATTCATGGGAAAGCTTCACCTACCCAGTATGACTGGATGTTCTGGAATTCAATTCCAAAATAGTCCGACTCCATCAAATTCAGGTGCTTGTAAACTTCCGTCAGTAATGCTTGCCCATAGCACTTCGACTACGAAAGTAAAAACAAGTAAGAGTGAGTTGAATAATTAGGATGAATTAGAATTTATGGCAAAGTAGCAGTAAGATATGGCACAATTTTTATTGACCACTTTCGATGCTGTAACACCTAAATAGCCAGTGTTCAGACGTGGCTGTAACCAAACAGGTTGCACAGGCTCCCAGGGTAATTCAGGTTACAAGGAACCTCTGGAGGTTGTCTGAGCTCAACCTCCTGCTCCAAGCAACAAAAAAAGTGAGATCAGACGGGATCAGTGACAAACTCTTTGTGCTTGTTTTTGCCCCCACCGGGAAACTACATGTTCAGATACACCCTGCTCCTCTGCATGGCAAAAAAATAAAATAAAAAAAAACAACCAAACAAAAAAACCCACCCAAACAAACAAACCAAAAAAACCACGGGATTTGAGAAGCGTTTCTCAGCCACTGCAAGGCTAATGTGGCATTTCATTTAAGCCTCTGGCCTTTCCTGCAGTGAGTTATAAACGTCTGCAGACATTCCAGGTCAGTTAAAGGGGACCTCAGAGGCTAGTTCTTAATGCTGGTTGAGATCTTGATGCTCAGTTAGGATCTACCCTTGACCTAAGAGCCCTCAACCAGCACCTGGGCAAGGAGGAGTTCTGGAAACAGGACCTTGCAGAGGCCACATTAACAGCTCCTGGTAAACACACAGCCAGAGGAGGCCCTTGTCAATATAGCCAGAATCTGGATTTGGGGGAACTGTCACTCTCCAAACTTTGCTCTTGCAATGACGCTCAATATAAAACAGGGTAATTAATAGATTTGTTGTTGTTGTTAAGGACACACAAGAGGGCTCAAGTTCTCTGCTAAAGAAACCACTGGGAAGCTCAATATCCCTCTCTCATACCATATTTTCCCTATAAAAATCATTTGTAACGCCCCCCACTAAACGTCTGCATAATCTTTAGTCAAGCTGGGGGCCACAGGACACCCACCCCCCAGAAAGCAGCTGTGCTAACGCAGGGCAAAACGAGAAGCTTTCCCAGCACGCCGAAACGCCGCCGCTTCGGGCTGCTCATCCAAGCCCACCAATTTGCTCTCAGCATCCACTGCAGCCCGACGGTGGCAGCTGCCACAAGCAAAATGTCATTTCTGACCTCGGACGGCCACAGGGCAGGGGGCTGAAGGGGTTTCTACAGCCCTTGTTACCTGCTTCAGCAGCACGCGGGAGCTGCAGGGAAGGCTCCGGCTGCAGCAGATGCCAGCTAAAGCAAGCGCCTTGCTGAGCAAAGCAGCCCAAAGCCGCCTCTCATCCCGATGAAAGGCAAACACAGGAGGAATTGATGTAACACACGTCCCCGCCAAGGCTTAACTGCACCCGTCACTCCCAGCATGAGGGCAGCACCTCAGAGGGCTCCCTGTTCCCGTCTTGGCAGGGCGGCCGCTTCTCGGGCTTCCTCCACAAGCGGCAGCTGGAAACGCACTGCCCTGGCCGAGCAGCTCTCATTCCCCTTCCTGCGGCTCCTTTTCATTCCCACCTCTATTCAAAACACCATGGCAGCAGGCAGATTTCCACGTGCACTTTAGGAAGCAATTCTGGAACGATGGTGACAGCACCCAGCACAACTTTGGCTTTCCAGGTTTGCCAGAAAAACATTCGTGCCCCTCAGGGAGGCCTGGTTTATCTGGAAAAGTCTCAAGTTTTCCCATTAAAACAGACAACATGGACAGTTTCGCTGCTGATTCTTAAAAGCTACACTCTTGTGGGCTTGAAAAGTATGAAGATGCAGTAAATAAGTCTTGACAGAAGAAAACAACTACCTTTAAATTTGGTAGGACTTAAAAAAAAATAAGTATAGACACATATAAATTTATTTTGTTGTACATTTACTGCTCACAAGCACCACGTATCTGAGGAGGAATCTTTCATAGCCAGCAACTTCTGTGGGGGATGCAGCAGTACCACAACCAGCCTCGTATTTCCATCCATGAGGACAGGCCAGGTCGCGATAACTTTTGCAGATAGATTTATTATCTTTAGGTCTCATTGGGCCAGCAAGTGTCCTGAAACACCCGGCCTTTGATATCTTTTGTGAAATGAGTCGTACAACTTTCTGAAGGGAGATCTAACAACAATCTGCTATGATTTATAGAGTAGTTATGAAGCTGACGGAGCCAACCTACTCTTGGAAGAGGCAAATGCTAAGGCAAAGGGCAACAGTCACAACTTGCCACTTGGAAGCTCAAGGAAATATCTCTTTCCCAAAAGGGTAGCGCAGGATCCTCAAAGAGACCTCAGGATCTCTGTCCCCAGGATCTCCATCACTGGTGGGGTCAAGACTCGTGTAGACAAAGTCACGGCTGCCCTGACACAGCAGCAACAGTCGAGCGTCAAGAGGGAGAGAAGATGACATCTCTGGAGATCCTTGCTGACCACTTGTCTGGTGCTGCCCAAAGCTGTTCGGGAAAGTAACTGCCATGGAAACACTTCCACGCACAGTTCCTGTCAGCAGCTGGACCCTGGACCAGCTTCCTGCCTTTGGGAGACTTCCTTGTGCCTTTTTAAGCATCAAGTTTTGAGACAGGACCACACTGTTTTTTTACAGACTGTGGCCTCACAGGCCACACCGAGGGCAGTCTCAGAACATCTAAACAGCCAGATCATTTGGCCTTGAAGTGTTGGGCCAAATGGAAAATGAGGACAAAAAGCAGTAAAACCACATTCTTTTCTGCTTCACCCCTTGTAATTCGGTATTGCCACAACATTAAAAAAAATCAAGGTTATTTTAGTGCAAATATTTTTGTAATTTCAGCAATAAGTTGCCTCTTATGATTAGCTGCTGTTTCAAGTGTACAATATCCCATATGAACCAGGAGACAAAAAAAAAAAAAAAAAAAAAAAANGTTGCCTCTTATGATTAGCTGCAGTTGCAAGTGTACAACATCCCATATGATCAGGGGACAAAAAAACAGGGTTTTTTCCTTCTGTTCCCCAAATTCTGCTATTCAGTCATGCAGAACAGCAAGGAATGAAAGTATGAGAAACCACTTCATTCTTTCAAATTATAAGGGAACTATCCACATGTTAAAGCTGTAAGCTAATTTTCCTTGGGCTTTCCAACTATGATTTTGACCATCCTTTACAAAGGTAAGAGGTTAAAAGAGAAATTATCAGGCTGACCTGAATTTTATCCCATAGTACTTCCATCAGAATACACAGCAACACTCATAAGGCTGCATTTTAAAAGCATAATAAATACTGTTTCAGTGAAACGGGTTTTCACTGGGTTACAAAACCGAGATCTACCCAGCTCTTTCATTATTTTATGTCTCAATTATTGTGGGAAAACCTTTCCTGGCACTACTTTGTTCCAATATTTTTGGTACATTTATCTATTTCTAGCATATACGCCAAGATATAACCATCCTTGCTGGAAAAAAAATCTTACCATTTCAGAAGATGCCGAAATAAGAATTAAGTTTTGTAGCGGGTAGCTCCATGTCAAGGCTTAATCTCCCTAAAAACAGCACAAAACAAAATCTTCCAAGTTTTTTCCTCTGCTGTGGCTGTTATTTGGACGACGGGCAAGAAACCGATCCATTCATTCAGGGAAGAAAGGTCCCATTTTCAATAGAAATTCATAAGATGGCAAACGTCCCACCCTGAATCCTCAGTTATTCCTTATGTGCTGCCAAGACTACTACTGATATTACTGAATTAATGCTGAAGTATTCCACAAAAATCTGTGCGAAGGATTAAGCAGAAAAGCAGTGGAGAAAAAACTGCCCAGCAGCTCGGCGCCAAGTACAACTAGAGACTAGTTTAAACTGAAATTATTAATTTCTGCCAGTTTCTTGCAAAAATTAAGATATTTAGAAGGTGAGCCGATTGTAAGAAAATAACTAAATTTAAAAAAAAAACTTCAATGTAAAATCACTTTTGGATCAGAAATGCAAATGAATTATTGGAAATCATTTTTTTTTGCGTCTGAAATTCAAAAAAACTCAAGTACTTCAAGCCCGGCTTCATACATCAGCTTGCTCAGGCACAGCACAGAGCCAGCTGCTGCATTCTGCTTGACAAATGCAACTTCCAGATTCCCAGAAATTGTATTTTATATACATACATGTACATATATTCACATATTTTTATATATATATAAAAATATGCATTTATTCAGAGTAAAAATATGCAATGTTAGCAGTTTTAAGGACAAGAGGAATAAAATATAAATAAGATCAAATTTGGAAGCACCATATTTGTTTTAAATATACTGTTTGAATGCTATTTACTATTTCCTTACCAGCATTTATTTCTACTTACACAGCAGGTCCTCCCTTTGCTGAACTGTTTTAGCTTAGTGAGACAGAAAAACAACAACCTGGGAACACACACTATGTGATTTTGAGTAGACCTTGATTTAGCACCACCAAACCCCTCAACAACCGCTAAACACGTCTCCCAGACCATGTTTTCTTTTGACATCCATGTATTTTAACTTAAAAAAAAAAGTTTTCTTTCATAATGAGCATTCTCTTTGCCATCCAAAATGGACCAGCTGTCCTTGTGCAAACTTTCCAAAAACTAAACCCACTTTTGGCAGCAGTTAGGCTGGAAAAAATATATACATGTATCAGTCCAAAAGCCAAGAGTTTGGAAAATCTGAGAGTTATAAAACTGAGGTATAGCCTGGAAACTCTTACACAGAGAGACCTGTGAAGCTGCTGGCTCCCAAAATTCAGCAACCACCAGGTGAGCTTGGATTTTGCATTACAAAAAAACCAAATCTGTTTGGAGACCAAACCAGCTGGTAAGCAGCGCGTGCAGGGAGGGAAGAGCCTCACAGTGACACTGCAGCTGGCCAGTCATAGCAGCAAAAGAGATCCTGGGGCAGGAGACGTAGCCTGGATTGATTGAAGAAAAGTCTCATGGTTTAAATACTTTTTTACCCCTCTCCTTTTTGGTGCCCTTTAGCAGGTTTCCTAAGGAAAAAGTGATTCTTCACTTTTGGCAAATTAAAAAGACTAAATATAGTAGTTACACTGAAGTTACTTCCTTTCTTACCCAGAACCATGCAAACATTACAGTGATTTTATAGATCTGTTTATCTACATCCCTTTCAAAATCTGACAGAACTCTGTCCAAACACCATTTGATAAGACTTTTAAAACTCCCTATTAATAACTATCCTTAGTGCCACATATAAACGAGACCACATTTGCGAATGTGCGGTGGACATTTCAACTGTAACTGCTGCAAAAAAAAGGAAATTACGCGAGATCACAAGGGATACCATTCATTTGGGACAAGATTTTTATAGCTAAAACTGTATTGCTCCACAGTCCACCAAGAGCAGACGGTTCCCTCAAAATTGTGATTTTACCCACTTCCTCCCCTCCCTTTTTTTTTTTTTTCCTGGTAAAACCGTATCTTCCCTTTCACAAGGTCTGATCTTGCGCGCTCCATCAGCCCATCCCTTGGGCCTCCTATGCGGCCGTCTTTAAACCTTCACACAGCAAACGGTGCCTAAACACTATTTTAATTACCGGAACACTTAATAACTTTCAGCTTCCACAGAAAGTTATTTCAATTTTTTCCTTTTAATGCGTCACAGGGAAAGCTGTATTTTAAATAGGTCCGTTTGCTTTTTTCATCCGTACATAGTAACAGGCCCTAACTATAAGCTATTTTACTGAGGTAACAGTGAGAAAAGGAATATGGCATCGACCGAAAATTAGATATACAGAATAAACCCATGGATTTGCTGCCTTGGGCAGGAACACCACTATGGCAGGCTTAAATTAACATGCCTTAAATGGAGAATAAAATTATATGCATGTGAAAGCCAGACACGATCACAGCTGCATCCAAGGACACTCCCTTAGTCCCGCTGGATCGACAGGGAGGGTGGACACCGGCTGCCGGCGGGTTTGCTTTTTCCCGTTTTCGGGATCAAGCTTCCATGCGACTCGGGCAGGGAGCATCTCCTCAGCAAACTCGCTTGTTCACATGTTTGGACAGCAAGGACAAAGAAAAATTTGCCATTTAAATGCCGCATATTAGAAATAACTTTTAGTTAAAAATCAATTTTTAAGATTTTCTTTTCCCACCCACCCCCCCCCCCAGAATATACAGCCAGACAAGTTATTCTAGAGGCACAAGCCTCTGGCTCCTTTAATTAAGACTAGCTTTAAAACTCGTAATCATTTAAATGTTCCGAAAGCCCCGCGCTGCCAGGTGAAGCTGCTCTACCCACCCAACATGCTTTTCCAGAGCAGCAAGACTTGCCGGATGCCTCCAAGAAGGAAAACAGCAATTTGTTGACATGGGGAAAGATTCCCAGCAGGGAGGGAATTACATGTAAGAGATTGGGAAACATCCATAGGCCAACAGGACCGGATTTGTGCCTACAAAGCTTGGAAAAGCACAAGAAATAGGACACATTGCGTGCTCAGAAAAAGCAAAGTTTTCTGCTGATGAAGCATTCATAGTTGACTGAGTGCTAAATGTGAGCGACACAAAAACCTACATAAAGTCAAGCAAAAATCCACAATCACTCTCACGACTTGAAATTAAAAAAGAAAAAGGAAAGCAAGTATGTTTGCTTCATGGACGGCAGTAGATTGAAATGAGTAACTGGAATTAACATCTTATAACAAATTATAGAGAGCTTTAGGAGGCTGTTGCTTTGCACATCACTTCCATAAGGGAGCTGCAAAGATCCTGACCAAAACAGTTCAGAGGTAGCTGAAGTCGAATCTCTACCAAAAATAAATTCTAAATTGAAAAACAATGTTTAGATCCCCAGGGAGAGCAACCTGCAACTGTAACGTAGAACAAGATGATAAAAAGCTGCCAAATGCAGAGCAACGCTGTCCTGACAGGCTTCTTTGTACATAAATTGTGCACAGTAAGGACTCGGTCTCATCAGAGTATTCATGGTAAACACGAGCACTAATTCAAGCCTCAAAACAACCCTCTACGTCCCCATCACCACAGTTTGATCTGAGTGTTAACGATGAGGGATTACAAGGCTCCAGATTTTATTTTACCGTTGTGCTGCCATCGCCTAAAGCCAGAATACCCACAGGTGTGACACGCTCAAATACCAGTCACTGAGGTTTAGGTTTGACCATGTTAATACACACAGGCCTCAGGAAGCAGTGGAATAACCAGAGACAACAGGAACTTTTAAATAAACGTGGCAATATTTAATAGTAAGAGAAATATCCTGCAGAGTTTCTTTTCTCTGTAAACTTCTTTCACAGAGCACCAAAGTTGGGCTCCCCAGCCCAACGTGCACTTTGAGCAGCGCTTGGCCACCACGGCCACGAGTTAATAAATACCTCTGGGGCAGATTAGATAAGACGGGAGCTCTGCTAACTTTCGCATTTGGAGCAGGAGGTTCCGGCACCTCTGGCTTTGCGCTGGCTGCCCCAGGGTGCCAGGCAAGGAGACTAGGCGGGACCGTGACCTTAATCCTCGGGGATTCCAGCTAAGCCACACGTCGGATGGCTCTAACGGGGAGTCTCGACCTGTGGAGATGGCAGAGGGGTTCGATACAGAAGCCCGAATCTCAGAGAGGGAAAGCACACGTGAAAAAGGAGCTTCTCCCCACACACCGGGTCCCTCTGCGAAGCATTTGGGGCTCACTTGGTTTGCTCGAGCGGTTGGGAGGCCACGCTCAAAATGCTTCATCTCGCATTATGAATGTAAAGATTATACACTGAGGACCATCATAGCACTTTTTTTAAAAAAAGTCTTTTTAAAATAGTCTTCTTATCCCCTTTCTAGACAGACAGGTAACACATGTCTCTTGCCAAAAGTGTTGTAAAGCAGCTGATTTTCACCATTGTTCATCAGTAGCTTATGAAAAATGAAACTCCTGCAATCTGCAGGAAATGGGACCAAAAACTACTATCACCTCCCTGCTTTATTGCTGAGGATGCCATGTTACTGGAGTTGGTAAAGAAGCAACAGGCAACAATTTTTTCTGTACAGATTTTCCATTTTTAAATAAAATACACCGTCTAATTCAGTGTATTAGGAAGACATCTGAATGGGATTAAGTGCCAAGAATTTTATTTTACTTTACTAAATGGTTTCTGTGTTTTTTATTATAGGCATATAAAGTTTTCATAGACTTTTCTTGCAGGAACATTCAGACCTTGATTTCTGTCCTTTGTTGGCTTATAACTCAGTTTTCTTCCTAACGTGACAATTAACGCCTGGAGAAGTGTACAGCCGTGCATTTGTTTTCATACTGCCAATTAAGCTCCCATCTTTGCTTAAAAAAAGCCCCAAAGTCTCTCAATAAAATGGCTGTGGGTTCACCTTTCCCCACCCAACACCGCATTCCCACACGGTGTCGAAAATCCCAAGCCCCCAAACCCAAAATAACAGGCTTCAGGGAGAAATATATAGCAGGAGGAAACTGCAGGCAAACTGCAAAGCTCCAATTACTTTTTTACTGCACCCTGTAATAAAACTTTGCATTTCCAACGGCGAATTACTAACTTTGGCTTCGGAGGTCAGGCAAAAATAAGCTCCAAGGCAGCTTATTTGCCATATTTAGGAGAGTCCAAACTGAGCAACAGCAAACATCTGGCTGCGATTCCTGCTGGAATTTTGACTATTTCTTCCTGGGCAGAGAAGAAAAACATGGCACTTACTAAGGCAGCGTTCAGATTTGTTTAGCACAGAGCTAATAGGATTCAGCAGCAGTCTGGCCTCCCACTGCCCACATATTTAAGCTGTTAATGCTTCCCCAGCACCAGGAGGGGGAAAAAAGCCTTTATGAAACAAGAGTGCAAATGTGGGAGCAGAGAGCAAAAAAGGGAAGGCACTGAAGCAGACTGTGCCACTTCTCTGGGCATTGGGAAAAGTCAAAATGCTGAGGATGGAGTGAAAATCACTGCAGGCTGCACGCCCGATGCGCAGCGAGGCTGCGAACCTCCCTTTGCAACCACAGGAAGTCCCAGGGAACGTTCCAGCGCTCCGATTGCTTCCTCCACAGCTCCATAAAAACAGCTGATGGCCTAACGCACTTCCCGCTTTTCAGACCTCAGAGCGCAATGCAGTCACGGGCAGCAGCCCCGAACAACGAATGTCGGAAAAGCGGCAATTTTCAGGACCTCTTTCAAATTAAGGGTGAAAAATAACTGCAAATAACACTGTAACTAAATGCAGCCTCTAGAGAGAGAGAGAGAGAGAGGAAAAAAGGGATTTTTGCATTTTTAATAATGCAATTTATATGTTTAAATAAACAAGGGAAGCATAACATGGGTGACTAGCAAAGACAGCATGACTGCTGGGCAGAATAAACATTGAGTAACTGTCTTCAACTTAATACAGAACAAGATGCTTTCATTTTTTATTAATATAATAACAAGAGCCACACTTTAACGCACGGGGGTCAACTCAAAAATAACCACAAGCAGTGAGTGCCCAATAGCTAATAAGAAAATGCAGGGATAAAAGTGAAATCTTACAGCACTATGCTGTTCTCAGACTGCAGTAAAGAGGAGCGTTTCCCAGTACTTGGTATGGAAACAGCAGGCACAGCAAAGATGCCAAAAAGTGGGAAAAGAAACAAAAGAAAATAAATTTCCTAAGGCAAAGTTTTATGATGCATAGCCCAAAAGCACCTGCTTGGCCTCCAAGCCTTACACAATATTTAACTTCAGGGCATTGCAAGACTACAGGACAAAACTGAAATTCCAGCCCAGGGAACACAAGCTGGTGGAAGTTTAAGGCAAACGGAAACCAAAATAAAGCTAAGAGCAAACTGACATGTGCCCAACACTAACAAATCCTCATATTTTGCTGAGAAGCAAATTATTTTGCTTTAATGAAAACAAACAAAAAACACTAAACAAACACACCACAACAGACAATTTACTCAAAACAATGTGATGGAGAATAAAACAAAGCAAGAACTCCAGCTTAATTCTTCTCCTTGAAGAGATGAGGCCAACCCACTTGCCTCTGGTGAATGCTAAGAATCATGCTACTATTGATCACAGCTGTTGAGTTCTATAGACACTTTTCCTACATACGGAATGATCTATAGACTAAAGATTAAATACCACAGTAAGGCATCAGTTCTGCTCAATACCTTATAAGCTAATGCAAGGCAGGCAATAAAAGACCCCAAATTAGTGGAATATGTTAGAGGAAACACCTGGAAGATGTGACAAGTGTGTGTGTATAGGTATGTCTATATATATTTAAAATGTCTTTCTCTTTGACTAAAGATATGGACCTACTCTTTCACTAACTATATTTTAAGATATTATCAGTCTCATCTTCTCTCTGTACCACTCTTTTTCCAGATACACGTTTTCCCTCAAACAGTTGTTTCCACTAACACAGACATACCTGCCATACTCTATACCTCTGACAGCCCATATATCTATCACCATAGCACACTCCACTTGTAACTCTCCGGTAAATCAATGTAAAGGTTTTCAGCAAGTATAAAACAATATCCTAAATTGCCCTTTGAAGCAAGAGATGTTACTGTCTTTCATAATCTGCCCCAGACTGTTGTAATATTTCTGGGTAAAATTAAAGTGGTCATTTTGGCAAGCCCAGACACTTCTGCTTAAATCTGCCATATTCTTGGGCTAACCAAAAGCCTCCAAATCTCCTAAAAGGACTGAGAATGCAGGTAGAACTTCTAGTGTACAAATCTCTTTTTGAGATGTGCCAAAGTCTGAATTAACTTAAATTTCAAACCCCGATTCTTTCAGCAGGCTTAACTTGGAAAGAGGAGGAGAAATGCCCCTTGATACAGCATGCTCAAGATTTAAGCTAACTAAACAAGCTGGCCGTAAAAAGGGAGAGGAAAGAGAGTCTCATTAAAAGAATTAGTATCCAATCTACTTTTGGATGCCTGTGTTTCATTTGCTTTCAGTTTAGGGAGGAAAAGGAGAAAGTATTAACCTTTAATTTTCATTTTTTCTATTCTAGAATACACCCAAAAGTATCTCCTCTTAAAATTGAAAAGATTCCCTTGCTTGCTCCCTCAGCATACTTTAAAAAACGGCTCCTTCTTATAAAGGAACTCACAATTATAAAGAAAACCTTTTACAATAAAGATTGCAGGTGTCAGCAGAGCAGTGAGTAGACAAAAACCAGTAAATTTTAGCTATATTGAACAGCTTATCCTACAGTGTCGAAATGGCCAAAGCTTTTGCTATGTTATTGCTATCACTTGCTACGCTATTTAGACAAAAACAAATGATGCAGATAATCTATTACTAGGACTCTTCAATGCTACAGTTGCTGATTAGGGATCTTTTTGTGCTAAATGCTCAACAGATGACGGATTGCCAATTCTTATTCCTTATAACTTAAGGACAAAAGACTGAGAGAGCTGAAAAACTTACAGAACAGCAGGATAACAACTGTCTCTCTTGTTTCCAAACTGAGATGTTTTTGTGAATATCATACCAGGGAGAGCTTTCTTTCCTTTGGGGAAATCCAAGCTAGTTTTAAACTACCGAAATATCTTGTTTGCTTGTTTTTGCTGGGACTACAACAACAAAAAAAGGCAGGTACAGCACTGCAGCCCAATTAGGGGAGAGCATCAAATATGTGCTTGCAAGAAACCTTGGTTACAAACCACTAGAACCATTGATGATGATAATAACAGAAAAGGTTAAAGTCCTTTTGTTTCCCAGTCCCCAAACACCCAAAAAGCTGCACGTGGCTGAGAAAGCAAGAACAGTTTGAAGATACCTGATGCACCGCAACACAACCAACAGTTAAAAAGTGATACTGTATGAGCCTGTGTTCAAACAAACATCTTCAAAAAAACACAACCACCTGTTGCTTATAAAATATTTTTTGAAAACACAAGCAGAGCTACTCATCTACCTACTCATAAGTAGGTCAGATTCCTACAATATTCTTTTTTTTCTTTTGGATATTGCCTCAATATTTGCCAGCATACCATGTGTATGGTAGCACCACTTGCAAGCTTTACATTATCTCAAGTTAAGTGTACTTGAAGTTTAAAGTTCTCTTACCTCAATGTCAAGCACTTCCACCGTGTTGTCCAACATCTTTATTTTGATCTGCAGATCCCTCTCATTGCTTTTGGCCGGTGATGATGCCATGGCAGTGGAGAGATTCTGCCCTGGCTCCAGGGTACTCACTCCGGTGTTTTTCTGGACACCCAAACGAGAGCCAGGAGTCTGCAGCACTCTGTATGTTCCTTCTATCTCTCCCATTTTTCAGCGGTGAGCAAAGTTGAAAACAAACCTAGAGCAAAACAGAGAATTACAGTCTGAGTTTTCCCTCCAGCAGCCAATTAAAAAAACTCTATTCCAAGAAGCCTAGTTACACATCAAGTCCTTTCATGCTCTTCATCCCACTGTCAAAGCCAGTAAAACATGATCACACCAGGAAATAACAGCCACTGTAAGCAAAATAAGTGGCAAGGAGGAAAAAATGACTCCAAAATACAGTTAGGAAGCAGGTACCTCACTGCTCAGCCACGCTGCCATGGAGGCAGAGCACTCCCCGAGATAAGACAGGAGCCACTTTCTTCATCCCTGAGGACAGTGACTCACACGAAGCTGTAACTTTTCCAGCCCAGGCGGGCAGGTCGGAGCCCTCGCAATGGAGGTTTCTGGAGCCAATAGCAGCCAACCTGAACGGTACCCGGATTAAGTCACTCCACAAAAATCCTGATGGCAGAAAAGTGCTGCAGTTCAGCGCCTCACGTGACGCTCCCGCTTTCCTGGGTTGGTGGTGGTTGCTGCAAGTCGAGCAAATGTTTAATTTGACACAGGAGCGGGGGGAGATCAAAGCTGCTGTTTGTGCTCTAGCCCCGTTCAAGCGTTTGAGGACACAGGAGGAAAGAGCCACAGGAAGGGGGAACAAGCCCCTTGGCACTTCCCAGGGCTGGGACTGTCCCTGGGAATAACACCCCACCTCTTGCCTGCTCCAAATCGCGCTGCAAACAGCAGCTTCAAAGGGTGGCTTTAGCAATTAGGGCCTCTCTTCACGAGCCAACACTGCAGCTTTTCACAGCCGCTCCTGTCGTACCCGAAACCACAACGGTTGGGTGCACAGAGCGAACGCCACAGAGCGGGGGGAGGCCAAACGACCTCTCGCAAAACACGACCTTGCTCCAAAAGCCTCACTTTGCATCAAAAGCGAGAGGTTCCCCCACGCTCTCGGTGGTGTTTCCCGAATTCCAGGCCGTGTCCGAACAACCCAAGGTATGTGGAAACTCATCCTTGGAGAGCTGGATGCAACCGCCGCGTTGAGAAAAAAACAAAACAAAACAAAAAAAGTCAATGCGTGGTTAGAGGTTTGCTTTGTAATAAATCAAGGGCTTTGTCTAAAAGAGTGCTTTCTCTATAGAAGAAAGGCAAGTCAGGAAACCATTCCTTTCTCCTTCTACAGCGAGTAAGTAGGAGTTCTGTGGAGTTAAAAAGAGCTAACCTTAAAAGTCACTTAAAAAAAGGATTTTTTTTTTTTTTTTTTTAGGTTTTCATCCTTGTGCACACATAGAGAATGTAAAAATGGTGCTCATGCAAGCCCTTCGCAGGCCTTAAAAGCCACCACAGCGAGATCACGCTGAGGCTTTGCGCCGGGTGCACGTGTGACCGCTCAACTCCAAACGGGACCAGAAGTTGCCGGAGAGTTTGACTCACCGCAGCGGCAAGCCAGGAAAAATGAAAGTGGTGTCAAATGGAAAGCGCAGGTGGCAAAGTCCTTCCACACAGGTGTGAAGAGGAAAAGTGAATTCAGCAGGGCACAGCCACGTGAGCAACACGTTCCTGCACGTATCAACTCTCCCTATAGACAGTATATAGCATGGGGATTCCAAAGGTTTGAGAAAGGTCTAGGTAGAAAACAGGAGATGGGGAAGCCAGGCTTGTCCAGCAAGGAATTTCCTTTTTTTCTGGCAAAGCATTTGTGAGCATCTCTCCACTGCAAACGTGATTCCTGCTGGACTTTTACGAAGGTTATTAGAAATCCTGAGGAGCCTGGGCTACAACAGCAGCCCCCAGGGTTTGGGGCTGGGAGAAGGAGGCGAGGAGAGCGTCCTGCCACGGGCAGGCCGGGACACGGTGCCGTCTGCGCTCTCCCCAAGACAACGTGCGACGTTACTGCAAGAGCAACAGCCAGGAGGAGCTGCTGGGAACGGAGCTTCAGGACTGGAGCCCACTGAGCGCTTTCGGTCCTCGGAGAGGCAGCGAGTTTTGCTTTTTCCTTTGATGGAATGAATTCATTCTTCAGAAGGCAGGCAGTGCCTTCAGCGAGCAGTGAGCGTGAAGAGACGGCTCGCGCCCGAGACACGCAGGTTTTCAACCCGTTTGAGGGCAGCACTTTTTGGTCAGTGACTGAGAGAGGGCTCCTAAGATGTCCCATCTTTAACTTATAAAGGGCTTATGCAGACCGCTAGTCCAAGGTGAACCTAATTTCCCAGATAAAGCACAAAACGAGCTCCCTCACATGAGGAATTCCACAAGACCCACCGACTGGGAGATCCCAAAGCAGGTCCCTAAAAAGCACCGCTTCACCCTGGTTAAGCAATAACCACACACAGATTCACTATACGTTACTTCCAAGCAGAATCAACACCATCCGCTTCCAAGTCAACACCAACTCCAGGAATCCAACAGGGACACAAAAACGCCAGAAGAAAACGACTCCTCAGCCACATTGGGGCAAAACACCCCGTTTTGGGTGCACGCGGCCGCTTCCATAAACCCAGGCTCCTCGGCCCGCAGACCCTGGGAGCGGGAGAGCTGGAAACCAGCCCATTGCGGGAAGCCGCCCGGCCAGAAGGCACAGCTTCAGAAACGAGGCTCCAAACCAGAGGCGCGAGGAATACAGCGCCAAGGGAAGTCATTTCCTCACACATTTCCTCAAAAAAAAAAAAAACATCAGGAGCGACCCTGACCAAACCCGTCCCAGGCGCGGCGAAAGTTGCAAGGAGGAGGATGTGGAGGGAGCAGCGGGTAGAGCACTTTTTTTTAGTTTTTTGTCGCTTTTATAAACGCGGAGCCGCAGCGCTCGCTGTGAGGGGGCGGGGGGGCGCACAGCCGGCCGGCCCGGCGCCGCCACCACCGCGGCCTCCCGCCTGCGTGTCCCGCGCTGAGGGACGGGACGGGGTCGGGGAA
>VWPW01025356.1:0-11916 GCA_013389825.1 Crypturellus undulatus
TGAATGAAATCCTCTTTCCATGACTCCATGTTTGACCTTCATGTGCCTGGTTAGGTTCCCCTTCAGGGTGAATTTGCTGGGGCAGTAGAGGCATTTGAAAGGCTTACTGTCTGAGTGCAAGTGCATGTGTCCCATTAAATTGTGCATTCTGTTAAATTCCTTTCCACACAGCTGTCAAAAGCAGTAAAAATGAAAATTATTTCTAGAGGTACTTTCAAGGTGAACATTTTAAAAGAAAATAGAACCTATATTTCTAACTTAAGCCCTGGAAGAGTCCCGTTGCAATTTATTTTTCTGTCATAGACACAAAGTCATGCATACAAAAATACAGGATTGAGTTTGCCCTATCTAGGCCCTTCTGCGCAGCTCTCATTTTTTTAATTTGTGGCTAGTGGAGGACACACAGTCAAGAATCCCCCCAGATCAGGGAATGTTACTGTAAGGAGAGGAGAGACATAATTATGTAACCTGAAAAGCTCTTAACTTGAATGAAATTCAAAGTATATAACTTACTGCTCAGGTGAACCGTTTACTTTATAGTTTATAAATCTAGATAGAATAGAATCTATTCTTCTAAATAGAATCTATTAATCAAGAGCAATGCAGGGCAGGATGGAAGTACAAGAACAAACCAATGAAAGGTATCTGTGAAACAGTCAAGCAGATTATCACTTCTCCTTAAGTGGAATTGAAATGACTACACATTTTGCTTAAAGCTGGAAAAAACAATTTCTTTTTATCTTGTTTTTTTGCTGCCCCCCTTTTTTTTTTTTCTCTGCTTCTCCTCTGCTATTTCCCAGGTTCTGTGTCTGAGTGTGTCTGGTGAGCGAGCTGGAATTTAACAGTCATGGGGCTGCAGCAGCAACTCAGCTCTCCCTGGAGCAGGTTCCTGCCAACTCCAGCCATTGGTCTTGAAGGTTTCCCTTTGATGAAACAATAAGGGATTTTTTTTCATTGTTGTTTTTCTAGATTACTCCTTTTATAGTCTCATCCTTTATAAATAAAATGTGTTCTCTAGACATGAGAGTTTGACATTGCTAATATAAGCTTATAGTCTTATGTGTCTTCTGGTCTCTCCTTATCAGGAGTTACAATTTTATTCACATTCAAGTGGCTATTTTCACCTTCTGTAAACTTCTCTGTCTGCTTTCTACTTCAACTCATATTTGATATGATTTTAGACACATAATTTTAACATCAGAATTATTTTATTATAATCTTCACTATTAAAAGATCCAGAATCATCATTACTGAGAAGCTGGAAATTACATACAGCAGCGTAACTCATCTGGGGTAAGGTGCTTGAAAAGCAGTAACTGAGGTTCAACCAAAGTTTTGGTCTAATTTGACTTTTAATTTAACTTATTTTGGTAATACAGTAAGTTTGCTACTTCAATCTGTGATTCAAATTCACAAAGCCAACAGCTGGAATATCCAGATGAGCTTTAGGTTGTGGACTGATCCCAGGTGAAATAGAATCGTATCCTTTCCTTCTTAAACCTTACCTCAAGGGAAAATAGAAGCAGTTCATTAATGTAAAAGTTCATTAATGAAAAAAGTAATGTGAAAGCTTACAGAAATACCATTTTTAAATAAAAAAAATAGAGCTGGGTGAATGCTGAAAAAAAAGGGAAATATTCACTTGCTTTTTAAAAATTATTTATTTGAACTGCCTTGGTTTTCTCCTGTGATTTTCTCTTTACACTTTTGCTAGAATGAACATTCTAGAATGAACATTCTAGCAAATAAAATTGACAACAAAAATGTTCACAGAAAAAGTAAAGGAAAAAAAAAGCCCATGGAAAATGAGTTATTTACTTGTAAAGTATTCATGAAAGACATTTGCTTCCAAGGGTCATCCCTCCACATAGGAAAGAGGAGCATCTCTGCTCTGTGTTCAGGGAAGGCTGACCTGCCTGGGGCTTCTGTTCAGTGAAATGAATGCATGAAAAACATTCAGAAAGCACTGGGAGGAAACAAAGCGGAAGAGAAGTGTGGATGAGCAGCAGCTTCACGAGGAAGAGCAGTAGCTGATTATATCTTGACAGCAGCTGGGACAAGCTATGAGGCATTAAGATTGCTCTGCCTCTAAGAACACCAAATGGTCCCTCACTAATACGCTCCCTAGTGCCTCTCAGCAGGAGGCCTCTGGTTATCTGCTTGTGTTATGGGCAATCTGTGTCCTCACCAACTTTTGCTTTCTGATAACTGTGTCTTTACCTCTTTATCTAAACTGATAATCAAAGAAAATCAAACTGGATGCTTGAGTGGTTAGATTACTTCATCCAAATCTGTATCTTTGTGAGGTACTGAGTGTTAAAATGGGTCTGGCAGGAGTATTTTTTTTTTGACAAGACAATATTCTATTTCTCTTTCCTCATAAATAAGTAGAGGGGACTTCCTAAAGGATCATCCTATGCAGCATAACTCTTGTCTTTTGTCTCTGAATGAAGAGCGTAGGTTTCCTATTTCCCAAAGTCCTGCACAGTCTTAGGGATACATAGCGTGTTCCTGTCCTGGAATCTCCTCTGGAGGGAAGTGGCTGGGAAATGCAAGAAGCACAGGCACGAGAGCTGTTTTGTAGAAGGGTGGCTCCCGACGGCAAGGTCTTGGGGTGAGCTGCCCCTTTCGGAAGGCACAAGCTGAGTGTCAAATGAATCTTGTTTCGGAGGACAAGGGGAGTTGGTCCCAGGCACACACCCTGGAAGACAACAGCTCAGAAGTAGCTGGGGTAGAGAGAGTGCTCAAGAAATAGCCTGAGTCTGATGGAGCAGATTGTGAAAGATGACCCAGAGCCCAGGCCACACGGGCGAGAGCTCCAACAGAAGTCAGCAGAGAGGAAGATGGAAAGCTTGTGTGAGAGATCTGGAGGTGGCAGGAAAGACATGGTTCATGTGTGGACATGAAGTTCTGTAAATTAGCTGGGATTGAATGCCTCAGCTGTAAGTCTGCTGAACACATGCAGTGCACTAGCTGGTGCGCTGGACTTCAGCAGCTTCCTAGAGAAAGCCTGTTAGTTCAGCACAAGGTTGCATCCTCCTCTGCCACTGCATGGAGCATCACCCTCCAGCTTGGTCAGTCTGTTTGGTTTTGTCCCTCAGTACCTGTAGCTCACAGGTTGTTCTTTTGTTTGCTTGTTTGTTTTTTTGAGTCCTTGTCTAAAACTGGGATTTTATGTGCAACAGTGTAAAACTGCACTCCTGTGAGGAAAAAACAGTGCCAAATGGGCATGGAGATTGATTTTATCTCATAGGATTTTCCACACAGGAACAGGGTCNTGAGTCTGATGGAGCAGATTGTGAAAGATGACCCAGAGCCCAGGCCACACGGGCGAGAGCTCCAACAGAAGTCAGCAGAGAGGAAGATGGAAAGCTTGTGTGAGAGATCTGGAGGTGGCAGGAAAGACATGGTTCATGTGTGGACATGAAGTTCTGTAAATTAGCTGGGATTGAATGCCTCAGCTGTAAGTCTGCTGAACACATGCAGTGCACTAGCTGGTGCGCTGGACTTCAGCAGCTTCCTAGAGAAAGCCTGTTAGTTCAGCACAAGGTTGCATCCTCCTCTGCCACTGCATGGAGCATCACCCTCCAGCTTGGTCAGTCTGTTTGGTTTTGTCCCTCAGTACCTGTAGCTCACAGGTTGTTCTTTTGTTTGCTTGTTTGTTTTTTTGAGTCCTTGTCTAAAACTGGGATTTTATGTGCAACAGTGTAAAACTGCACTCCTGTGAGGAAAAAACAGTGCCAAATGGGCATGGAGATTGATTTTATCTCATAGGATTTTCCACACAGGAACAGGGTCCAGCTCATCAAAAATATATAAGCACATTCCTACATGGCAAAGGGCCTCCAGAAGAGATTTTTGACAAGTAACTATAAACCAGAGTTGCTTAGATTCACTTTGAACTTCACATTTACAGGAGCAAGGTGGTTCAGATCTGTCTGCTGCAAAGTGCAGTTGGCCGGGCTCAAGAAAACATCATTATATCCCTGTTACTAGTCTGAAATATTATTGACTTCAGCACTAAAAGCAACTATAAATTTCAGGAGGAGCTTTCTTTGCAAATCAGAGCTACACTGTTGCACCGCTTGCTGCAACTGCTTCAGAATTCTCCAGTGTTTTGCTTAAAGCAAAAATAAAGCAGGACATGTGGGCTCAGGACTTTAAAACCTATAGAGACGTTCACTCTCCAGAGCAAAATCCCATGCAGCTCCAGGCAGCAGCTGGATAAGGAAACAGAAGGGATAACTCTTTGCTACACGCTCGCTTCAGGTAGTCCGTGCTCAACTGTGATTGGACACATAGGAAAGTCTCATGTTTTCTTTTGCTGTGAGAAAAAGGTAAAGAAAACCGTGGCATGCGGTGAAGTAGAAAGGCTACTGCTATGTTCCCTTTCCCTTGCATTCTTCTTCTTTTTATTTTTTTCTTCATAAGAAGGGTGTTCCTTTCCTCAGAGAGGGAGAGGGAGAAAGACTGTAAACTGTCCAAAAGGACCGTGAGAAAACAGGAAGATTTGAAAAGGACAAGCATAAGAATGNATGAAATCTATTTGCAGGCGGCTCCCTGGGGACATGTGAGACATTGTTAAGCAGCCTGTTCATACAGCTATATCCTTCCTTCTGCTGAGGAGGAGTCTGGTGCCAAAAGGCTACTATCTGGTCATTGCCTTAACCCTCTGAATACCAGCCAGAGACGCTTGCTCGTCTCTTTGAAGGACCCCGCCAGGGAGGCAAAGGTTCTTCCAAAGTCCAGTGCGCGATTCCCAATTCTCCCTTTGCTGGCAGCTGAGATCCCCACTCACTGCAAGGGCTCATTAACATCAGGCATAGGCAGGTTCCTTGGGACATTGGATGGGGACAGAGAAGAGAAAAATAAGAAAAGCAGGTGCTCCTGCACAGCTTTACTGTCTGGAAAACGTACTGTTGGCACTTCAGGGCCTGGCTTACCCTGCTGGCATCACACGTTTCAGCAGCTTGTCATCATGAAGTCCTATCCTGAATGTGAGCTGCCAGCCAACTGGCACCAATCTCACAAGCAGCATGGGTCCAAACATGGCCTCCACAGCAGCCGATCAAACCATTGCCTTTCTGTTCTGAAATCGCATGAGTTAGAGGTGGATTTTGTCCAAATGGGAACCAAAACAGGAGTTTGCAGGTATTCTTGACACAGGAATACCCAAATATTCCGATAATAGAAATTATTTACCTATATAGAACACCATAAGCACTAGTATACAAAATAACATTTTACTAGGATATAAGTTAAGAGGAAACAAAATGCTATCATTGAAAGCCTTGGTTTTTATTTTTTCAAAGTAAAAAGCTTCAATGTTATCAAAGCAAAATTAAGTCAAAAAGATTCATTTTGACATTTTCTTTAAAAAATTATCAGTGGAAACCATACTTTCCTATGACATTTTGAAGTTCTACATTTTCCAATAGAAAGTAATTCTATTCTAGAATTTTCATCCAGCTCTACTTCTCGATGAAAGATTCCTTTTGAGAAAATATTTAATCCTATGACGATGTTGGATGAAAGAGTTCTAGAAATTGCTTCCAGATCAACCTTTAATCACATGCATAAACTGTATAATACTCTGCATTCCGTATTTATAGTCCTCTTAGAGCAGATCAAAGTGGGGAAAAAAATGGCAACTTTTGGCTTCACAAGGTATGGCTGCACTAATGAACCACACAGGCAGCAAAACGAGCAGATGCGGTGCCCAGTACTGGCTGTGAAAAGGAACTTTAATAATTCATAAGGAAGAGACTGGAGATGAGCAGAGTGAGGAAAGCCAGAGCCTCCCAAGTTTATGGGGAGGGAAGAGGGGATGGATGGAGAGTGTCAACTTGCACTCTGTGGGAGGGAGGGAGCAGTCCTGCCCTCCCAGGGGAGCCTAAAAAGGCAGGATGTTTCTCAGAAAGCCATTTTGTTAAGTGACTGATGTCCTGCCCTGAATTTCAGCCTGGTAATTACATTTGGTCCATTCAGATCCCTTCTGCAGCTCTCTTCTGTGATGGCTTTCTTGGAGTCTCCCCTGGCCATTGGCCTGGCATCAGCGTGCGAAGAGGCAGCAGCAGCAGCTGCTGCTGTGCTCGGTGGCGTGCGCAGATTGATCCGTGCATTTCAACAGTGTTTCAAGCTATTAAGCACTTAGACTGCTGTTTGGATGGATGTGCTAAGCAAATGTCAGGTATGTTTATTGTCCTCAAATGACAGTAGTGTTTAAATGCTCACTAAGCAGAGCCAGTATTTCAAAAGGGAAGTTACTGATATTGAAGGGGAAGGGGGGTAAATCATAGAGATTACCTCCCTTCTTTTGGGCCAACTAAGAAAAACCTAGACTAAGAAAAAAAGACAGACTACTATTTTATGCTAATTTAAATACAACTTTAAAGTGTGTTTTAGAATGTGTCTTGCTTTCCTAGTCCTACCATATGACAGGTAATAACATTGTGGAAATACCCAGGGGTTTATGACTGTGCCACCAAAGGAGAGACACTCACCTTGCATTTAAAGGGTTTGACATCAGAGTGAACAATCATGTGGGCCTTGAGAGTCTGCTTTTGCACAAAGCTCTTGAAGCATAAGTGACATTGATAGGCTCTGATATTGGTGTGGATCAGGACGTGTCGCTTCATGTTTGCCAGCAGAGTAAATTCCCGGCCACAAATTCCGCATTTGTGCTCTTTCACACCCTGTAAGGAAAGAAAGACAAAGAAAACTCAATTGAGAAAATCATTTTCTAATCCATTTCATCTTGAGTATAGCAATATATATTCTGCACTACAAAAGCAGGTAATAACCTATTTTGTTTAAAATATCATTTGCTCATGCAATAGATACTTAGGTATTCTTTTCATGGCAATTTCTCCTAAGAACGTGAGAAGCAGAAAAGGAAAACAAAATGTAAGCTTATTGCAAGAATGAGGTTTATTTCCAGCAGCAAATTTGCAATGCAACATGACATAGTCCGTTGCTTTCTCTGTGGATGAACAGACATCTTCTCTGTTGATTTGCTTATGTGAAGTATTGGTCAAATATGTACATTATTGACCAAGAATAAGAGTTACCCAGTCAAGAGACTAAGGTCATGCTTGCCTAAGGTGATTGAACCTCAGGGGTTCAGTGATACTCAGTGATGCCTGGTATTCTGTATGCCTCCCTGCCACTTTACCAACATGTACTTCAGTATGCTCGTCACACCCATTTAGCCTAACAGTCAAAAAGTTACTTAAAATTCAGTTAGAGGCCATGAAAATCAATGAGTTTGCCACTTCAAGAGTCTGAGTATAGCAAGTCTGAATACTTGCTGCAGGTGATGAGGATGTAGTAGTTAACTGCCTATAACAGTAACTCCTCCTGCAGCCCTGTAACCACAGATGACTGGTAAGCATCTCTCCTCTTGTGCCAGCCACTTGTTTTCACAGAATTAATGGCACCATATGACTGTGAGCACTGCCAGCAGCTTTTAAGTGTCTGCCCCTGCGATCTGAGGCTGCCTTGGGGCAACTAATGCTGTTAAATATGTTCACAGATGAATCCACCTGCAGCTGCGCACAAAGAAGCAGAAGCTCTCAAAGGGCCCAAGGGCATTTTCAAAAACATTTCCAGGTGTTAGTTAGCAGAATTACGTATGGTAAATCCAACAACTGGGTAATCTCCAGAAAGAGCAGAAATGATAGTAGTGTAAAGGGAAGAAAAAGCAAACGTGGAAGTAGAAGCAGTGCTTTTCTGCCTCTAAAAAAAAAAAATGCCTACAAAATTAAAATGCTGTGATTTATATTTATAATATTTTTTGAAAACAGATAAACTTATTTCAGATGTTCTTGGATGGAACTTTGTTTTTTTTCCTGTTTTTCAAAGTGATCTTTGTGCATGTGCTCCACAACCTGCCCTTAGTCTGAAGCATTCTGACAGTAATGGCGAGGTTGCCACTTGATATGAGGGGCATGGTCCTGTCTGTCCAGTTCTATTAGATGATATTCTGGGGTCCTGTTTGTTCAGTTCTATTAGATGATATTCTGGATAACTTACACAGAAAGGGGACATTTTGTTGATTTTTTTTTCTCTAAATGTCACATTATAATGATTCTTCAAAATCTGATGAGTAATAATACATTTTCTTTTGCTACAAATAGGCAGTCTTCTGCGTATCTACCTACTTCCCAATTAAGGGAAGCAAAGGAATAGGTTTGCTTTTCAGTAGAAAATTCCTGTTGCTATTTCAGCGTGTTTAGACAGTTCTATGAAATTATCTTATTTTACAGAAGGTCGTTCTGAAGATAAAACCCAGAAACAGAGAAGCAAATACAGTTTTTGGAAGTGATGCAGTCAAACTCCTGCTTGTAATAACATGTTTGTGCAGGTACTTTAAGACTGATGGAGACATCTGCTTTCTGCGATTGCCAGTGCCTTTGCACAAAACTCTTCTGCTGGCAAAGGGCCACCCGATGCTCTGGGGGTTGGTGACCTTTCTGAGGACTTACACATATCCTTGGTGGCCCGCGCTCCTTGGGCTGCCTTTCGTTGCATGGACCAGCACACTGCGGGAGGACTTACCTTGTGCGTCAGGGAGTGCTGCTTGAGGTGGTGGGGCTGCGCAAACTCCATGCCACACTCAGTGCAGATGTAGGGACGAATGTCTTTGTGCTTCATCATGTGGTTTTGCAGCTGGCTGGGGTACTGGAAAGTCTTGTCGCATTCGGTGCAGTTGTACTGTATAGGGCCCCGGTGGGTGGTTAAGTGTCTCTTCAGCTGGGCCAGCGTTGGGAAGTCCAGGCCGCATTCCACACAGATGTTCTCTCGGCCGCTCTCATGCTTAGACTCATGCGCCTTCAGCTCGCTGGGGTAGGCAAAGCCCCTGCCACAGATCCTGCAGTTGTGAGGCTTTATGTCGCTGTGCTGCATCATGTGTCTCTTGAGGTGACTGGTCTGAGTAAAGGCCTTGTGGCACACCTGGCACTTGTGCGGCCTGGTGCCCTGGTGCGTCAGCATGTGTGTGTGCAGGTGGCTCAGCTGCTTGAAAAGTTTGCCGCAGCGCGTGCAGGCATGTGGCTTGATGCCGCTGTGCCCCAGGATGTGGGTGACCAGATTGTACTTGGATGTGTAGGACTTCTCGCACATTGGACACTGCCAGCGCTTCTGCTCGCCCCCCACATCAACGTAATAGCTGTCATCTATCTGAAGGTTCACATCTACTCTTTCCACTTTCTGTTTATTTTCACCACTTTCTCTTGCTTTAGCCCTCCTGAAGGATGGCTCTGGAGGCCGTTTCATTTGAAAGGTGTTCCTGAAATGAAAGTTTGGGGGCACAATGAAAGGAAGCATTAAGCCAGGATGGACTTTAGGATAAAACGAGTAAGGAGCCTGCATGAATGCCAGGCTACTGGGCCATGCCATGTTTGGTTTTACAGCTTCTTGCTTGATGGGCTTGGCTCCAAATTGCTCCAGCGTTCTGTAGAACTGGAAACCAAAGTTGCAGAGGTCAATCATCTGGGAGCTGTAGTTGGGCTGTGCTGGCTGTTGAAACATCAAGGGGAGACTGGAAGAGCCTATATCATGATGGTCTTCAGGCCTGTGGGGTGGTGACAAGGAGTCTTCAGGAGCGACAGAAGGAGGCATTTTAGTTGGCATGCTCTTGCGTTTCCGAGACCCTCCTTCCAGTGAGCCCTGAAAAGTTTCCATGTCTCCAGGAGGAGGAGGACCATAGTGGAAATGTGAGAGGTGCAACCTGAATTCCTCACCAAACGGAGCCGTTCGGTAGAATTTGGTAACAGGGCTCAGCGGGGGCAGGTGGTGGGAGAAGGGAGATGCTCTTGCACTCTCCACATTAAAACTTGTTTCTTCGTTCTTCAGCATATTTAATTTCTTCTGCGTTGTCAAAGTGCCTTTAAACAAACAGACAAATCTATTTTTTCCTGTTCTCCTGGGATTATAAGTTATCATTTATTGGTTTCAAGATTGTTTTTTGTTTTGTTTTAGTTAAGTGCAGCTAAGGCAGTATTAGACCCATGTAAGGTGTAAGTCTTTTAAAGCAGAAATATATTGGCTAGGAGAGAACAAAGCAGCTTTGCTCTTCCTATGATAGAATTGGCTCATACAACAGCTTTGCAGTGTAAATACGGACCAACTACTTAGCAGCTGAATCTGTATGGCAACATTTGTGCTTAATTCAGCCAAACTATTTGTGGGCAAAATCCTGTCCTTGGCTGTGGCTGCTCAGGCTCTAGAAGTTGGCGGTGCATCTAAAAGACATGGCAATACAAACAATAATGTGCACATTTATTATGGCTGTGACATGGAAAGTCGAAGTCAAAAAAAAATTAAGCTTCTTTGTATCATTAACATGTGCTGCTGTGGGAGAAAACAATGGCCAAGGGATCTAAGGACACTGTGTACCATCAGGTTTTGCACTGTGCTTCCTGGCTTCTCTCACTCTGTATTGTAATAAGAAGGTGGGGATTAATTTATTTTCTTTGTTTTAAGACCAGAGATTTGGGGAAGGAAGGGCCTTTAACCACTCTCTGAACTCCATTCAGTTTTTTAGACTTAATCTAAAAAGGAAGCAGGGAAAACCTGACTGTGAAACTAAAATATAGCATCATTTCAACAACCTCTCAGCTCTCTGGAGTAACTAACACCTGAGAAGTCCTAGATCCTTTCCAGCAATACCCTGGCACAGGGCAGAGCAATGAACTTCTCTGGCAAAATGTTGTATTCCTCTGATTGTGCCAGGAACTCCTCCTGATTTTGGAGTTCAGATGAAATATTGGATATCAATTTTTTTTAATCTTAAATAAGGCTCCTGCCTTCTGCCTTGGCTCTCTAGGAATACTCTATATGAATATGTGTGTGTGTGTGTCGGTACAGGCAGTGCAACTGTGCAACCGGGAGGAGCTTGGGTTGGAAAACTAGACACATTTTTCCCTGTGCCACCTCTGACATGTTGGTGCTATTTATAACACCATTCTTGGAAAAATTGCGTGGAGAGCTTGAAGATGATTAGAGTACTATAGACACTCCTGTTTCTTTTTTTAGGAAGCCCCATACTGGGTAGACATGCTTCTAAAGACAGATAAAAGATGATCTCTGCACCCTAGCTAGGCTGTGAGCAAGAGAAGGCGCCTTAAAAACCTGCTTGCAAAAATATCATTCCTGTTTAATAAGATAGATCTGGAATTGTCTTTGAGATGCTGGGTAAAGCCAATGGTTCAGTGATAGAACTTTAAGATGGAAAATTTTGGACAAAGTTATAANTAAAATTTTGGACAAAGTTATAATAATGGGAATCAATCAATACACAGAAATGGAATAATAATTGAAGAGATGTGACTTTCAGTTCCTAGCTCAACGATTGCCAGTATATGTGTATATATTTATATATTTATATAAAAATTACTCTTTGAGTAATAAGGTCTGGCTTATAAAAATGAGTAGATGAAGGGAATCTTTTGACTATCATAAAGACTTCAGTGCTTTTCAAAAGGATTTTTTTTAATTCATTTTAATCAATGTTAAACTCATACAATCTGGACATAAAATGTACCTGTACATCTAAATCCTCCCTTAACAGCATGGTCTGTCCCTCAAATGTCCTTCATCTTATGTACCTGATTCTTTTTCAGCAAAATGAGTGTAAAATGCTTCAAAAAGCCAGTAACAATTTAGAATCAAGCTATGTTTTCAGTGGCTTTGTTAGATTATTGAAACACTGCCAAAATGCACAGAAGTGACAGTGAGTTGTGGCTAATTGCTCTGTTGTCTCTTAGCTTTCACTTCCTCCCTTCTTCCACAGGCTGCTGCTGCAAGATTTCAGTCTATCTGGAGCATGAAGTCATGGCAGAGGCTATAGAACTGCTTGAAATTGATGAAAATAAGTAATTTCCTTGCACTACTAACCTTTAGTTGCTTTCAATG
>VWPW01025357.1:0-25901 GCA_013389825.1 Crypturellus undulatus
GCAGCAGCCGCTCCTGCTCCTCCCGCCGTGGTCAGAGCATGGAGCAGCCTTCCCCCCGCTTGGGGCCGACTGTCGGGAAGCAGCGCCCTGGGCTCTGCACCCTTGGGTGCGGAGCAGGGAGAGCCCCGCGTCGGCACGGGCACCACAAGGGCTCCGAGCGCTCCTGCTGCAGGCACGTCCGCGCCCGCGCGCGCTTGACGCATGCGCTAGAGCCTCGTGCCCTCTCTTCAGGGCAGGCAGAGCTATAAAATGCAGAGTAAGGAGATGCCATCTGCATTCAGAGCATCGTAATAAATACCAGGTGAAGACCACGGTGTCAGTGCTGCTGCCAACTTCATTTTTGCTTTCTCTCCTTCCCCTTGGCACCGTGTGTTTGCCGAGCTGGCTGCTGCACCTTCCTGCTCAGGTTATTTTGCTAGCTGAGCTGCATCAAGCTTTGCAATATCCAGAGTTCTACAGACCATCTCACAGTCTGCTGCGGCGTGGGAGGCACGCAGGAAGGAGTGGTGCTGCACCTGCTTGACGGTGGCTTTGGGCAGAGGCGCCCGCTCTGCTCTCGCGTGGGTTTCCATCTCCTGCCTCCCCGTCCAGCAGACACAGGTGCCCTGATGGGCTGCGGGAGCTGCCTTGACATCTTCCTCTCCGTTCAGTCCTATACAGCTGCATCCCCAGGGTTTGCTTTTGTCATATTCACGCAGGGCTTGTTGCATAGCTGGTGGAGTTCCCGTCCGTCTGTCCTGGGACAGGGTTTGGGGTCACATCCCCGTCCTGCACCCTGCCCTCAGCACAGTCCTGCCATGTGCAGGGTCTCCCCAAGCTCATGGTCATTCTGGGTCCTCCCCTGCATCCACCACATCCCTGTTCCCACATCTCAGCTGTGGCGGCTGCTGCTGCCCCCCTTCCCTTTTGATTAACTGGGGGCACAATTAATAGCACTGGCCTCTTCCAGGTTTCTTTTCTAGCAGCATCGACATGGTGTTTTAAATAGAAGTTGGTGTTGGTTGTTTTTCTCTCCGTTTTTTCCCCTGTTACACAAGATTAGCTTGGTGCCAGGAGCAAATTCTTTGATCTTAGTGCAGGTAACAAAAATCAATGCATTTTATCAGTAGATGCTGGCCCTTGACAAAAAGCTGTTCCTTGCAGGACACCAAAAGCAAAAGGACAGCCAAGGTTGTTGCTGTGTGCAGCACAGGGGCACTGTGTGAATTGGATGAATTTACATGAGTTGTCTTAAGGGACCCTAGCCCATTTCCTGCTCATTTTCCTTTTCAAATAAGTTCCTCAATATTTCTGTGTTTATCTGTAACGGAGCTCAGTAAACCCAAGGACAAACCCCTCGTCCTTCCCCTCGCAGGCTCTGGGCCTCTCCGGCGCACGGTTCCTGCGTGTCCTTGAAGGCGTCAGTGCGTGTGACAGCTCCTCATTGCGGTGTCTGCGCCCTGCCAGCACCACGGCAGCAGTGACAGGCCTGGCTGGGGACGTTCCCCCTGCTCGCTGAGGGCTCCTGGCCCTTTACCTTGCTGCTCGAGTCTTAGAGGAGAGGCTGCTAATTCCACTCGCTTAGGATAGGAAACTGCAAAGCACCCAGATGCTCAGAAGACGGTAGCCTGCTGACTTGATTGCTTTTCATTTAGGCACATAAGTCTTTTATTAAGGAGCCATACGACTTAGGAGATGTTGTTTCTTGCAGCAAGAGTTAGTCTTGCAGCAGCTCTTGCAGCAAGAGTTATTTGGGCAGCTACAATGTGTTGTCCAAGGTGAGTGGCAGATGTTGAACGTGTTTCCTCCTCAGTGGGCCATGCTGCCCTAGGTTAGACCCGTTCTAACCCTTCCTGGAACAAGGCAGAGCTCTATTTGTGCTGTGACCTCTAGCTGTTTTTCCACACAGGCTCCACTTCATGGTTTTCCACACGGAGGAGTTCCACGACGTGCTCAGGATATGGGATGGCCCGGTGGAGAACGGCATCCTGCTGAAGGAGATCAGCGGGTCGGTCTTGCCCGGCGACGTCCACAGTACTTTCAATTCCGTCATCCTCCAGTTCAACACGGATTTCTTCACGAGCAAGCAGGGCTTTGCTATTCAGTTTTCAGGTAGGCTGTAGAGTATTTCTTCGGTGTTGTCCAAACGTGTTTTTCTGATAATAATGTTTTTTCAGGTATTGATGGTGAGGAAATGCCTTGTAAAGAGGGCAGCACTGGGGCTGCTGCAGGTGGCTTTGCCTGTCCCAGTCTTTGCGGCTCGTGTCTCAGTGCAGGGAGACCCGAGCGGGCTGCTAACTTCTCTTATCTGCAGTGCCCCAGAGAGCGATTTTCTCTGATTCTTTTAAGAAGAGCTTGCTCTAAACTGGCTCTGTGTAATGGACTCATATCAACTTAGCAGGAAATAAGCTCTGCTCAGCCGCCTGATACAGAGCGGCTCTTTATTGACCACTGCTGCTCCAAGCCCTTGTTCAGCAGGTGTGACTAAGTAGTCAGGCCTAAGCTCAGCAATAGACAGGTTCGGATCTTGTGAACTTTAATGATCTATATAAGCTTACAAAACTTCCTTCTCCGTGATCTTCCATAGTGTTAAATAGCCCTAGTGTTGACAAACCTTGAGCTCAGTGGGCAGGGAGGTTGGTGCCTTGCGACCAGCTAGGATGGCAGAGGGGACGGAGACCCGGGGGGACCTGCGGGATCTGACACCTCCGGGGACACGGCAGTGAGACGGGCAGGGAAACACCTGCATTTCTGCAAGATCTGCCTTCAGAGGCTGAATTTCCCTGTCACTCAGTGGAAGTGGAAAGTGCTAGCGGAGTAGTTTCCTTTGCAGCATGTGTCTGACACAGAAGTCTATAAAAATGCCATGTAGGATCAGCGGATGCCTCGACTTGCTAAGTAAACATGCACGTGCACGATTGCACATCCAACTTGCACTCTGTGTAGTGCACTTGAACTCGCCATTCCCCAGAGCCTTTCCCAGCTGGAGGAACAGATGCTCAGTGCAAAGTAAAAGTCAAGTTTTATGTATATGGCAAATTTAAGGGACACCAAAGGAGCTAAGACGGAGAAATAAAGTCACTGCTTGGGTCTGTGTTGAGGGACAGTCTGCATCCAGTCAGTGCCTGGCATCTGCAGTGTGAATTTTTGGTTTCTTGCCCTTTGCATCTTCATTACTGTCCTCTGCCAATGAGTCAGAGAGAAATAGAAAGAAATGTGCTGTTGTGGTTGGGTGCACAGGAGAGTTAGGAAAATGTTTCAGATAATAGTGGGAGGGAGGGAGATTTGAAGTTTTAATATGAAATTTAGTGTGCTTACAATGGCTGGGGGAAAAAAAAGGAATAATATCTCATTTTTCTGTGAGGCAGATGGGTGTTAGGCAGGAGGAAGTTCTGCAAACCCATACTAAATATATTTTAAATGCTCTTCAGTTTCTACTGCCACTTCCTGCAATGACCCAGGGATTCCCCAGAACGGGAGCCGGAGCGGTGACAGCAAAGAGGCGGGTGACTCCATCGTCTTCCAGTGTAATCCGGGATACGCTCTGCAAGGGGAGGCCCAAATCACTTGCGTGCAGATTGAGAACAGATTTTTCTGGCAACCCGACCCTCCCTCCTGCATAGGTATGTCACAGGCCTCTCTCGTCTTGTTGCACCAAGCGCCCTGCCCTGATTTCATGGCAAGGTTTCTGGATGTGAAAGGGGAAAATGTCACTTGGCTGGAGGTGACGTTCAGCGCCCAGATAGCCGTCCCACTGCGTTTCTGGGGAGCTCACAGCCACTGTCCCCAGAGCACCTGGCGCTGGGAGGACTTAGCTGAATGACCTCTGCGTTCGGAGGTAGCAAATTCTGGGGCAGGAAAGAGCTAACTGACATTTTCTTTGAGCTCATAAAGAGATAAAGGAAGCTCATAAAACAGGATCTTTTTAATACATCCCAAACATATGAAAATAGTCATGCTAAGCACATAAAGTAATAAATACCAAATTTGCTGGCCAGTTAAACACTGGATAGAAATTACCTATCCTGTAACCTTCATTCCTGTTTATGCAATGTTATCCCAGGCAAAGAAAACTAGTTAATTCTGTTCCAAAGGTTTTATTGAAATCCAACTAGGAAGCTTCTGCACCTGCACAAGATTTATGCCTACTGCGAGATGACTTGGTGTCACTGTCACGATAGTCTAGTGTGGCAACCTCTCAGTATGATGGGGCCATCCTTCTAGTCCTCCTGGAGAAGTAACTAAGATGACTGCGTGTCCTGCCCATCTAGGCATTGAGTTCTCACACCAGGAGCTGGGCCCTTTATAGAGACACAGCCAATGCCTTAATCTCAGTGCAAGGTGAACTGAGCTGAGGGAATTCTCATGGGTCATCTTTATTGTAGGCTGTTTGCCTTGGAGATACCGTGTTGAATTCTTCGTGAACAAAGACCTGGCAATCTTGTTTTAGGAGACATAAGCTCTGTGATAGGCTATGAAAACCTGAAAGCAATTTCTTGTTCTTTCCTCGCCTTCCATCACAAAGGATTTGGAGGAATAATCAGTGGATAGATAAAGTCAGTTTTACAATGACTATGTAACAGGCTGCCTAGTTAGAGCCAAATGGGAAAATGGATTTTATTTAAGGTTTGGATCTTGTGTTTGTATTTAGCATTTCAAATACATTTTCCCATCTTCATTGAAACACTTCTGCATTCCCTAAATAATGTGGGCAGAACTGAATCCTCAGCTGAAGCAATCCCCAGGGATTTGGGGCAATTGAAGTCTGGATCCGGCCCCAACTCCAAACGGCAATAGCTTGAACCAGTTTCTAGTTTAAATCCTTTGGAGACTCTGGGTGGCATTTTCAAAGAAATCAGAGGGCGTTAAGCACTCAGCTCCCTTAGGCTTTTCAAAAATGAGTCTGTATGTTTAAAAGTTTCTTCCGAGGTTTCCCGTGACTTCCGAGTCTAAGGAAGGAATCATCCTGCAGGTTAACACGAGGGCTAATGGACGCAGCACACACGTCTGGGTCGTCCACAGCATTGAGCTGAGCTCTCCTCTCTCCTCTGCAGTCGTTTCCTGCCTGTTGGTGGCACCAGGTCTTGTCTGCGGTGGGGAAGATGCAACAGGGCAGCTCTGAGTGTCAGCTCTCATGGAAACACTGCAGAAAGGCTCCCTAATAAATGAACCACGAACATTTGCCACAGTGGGAATGTGTGCAGTCACTTAGAGCCTTCAAAAAAAGTAATAATTGATTTTTCAATCAGCTTGGCGTTTAATGTGCTGGTGACTCTAGTAAACACGAACAAATCATTAGTCCCAGACAACATGTTTTCACTTATTTAGCAACAATCCAAGTTTTGACAAGGAGTTGCCTAAATGCATACAACAGGAAGGCACGAAGCATCTCTTCCCCCACCCCCAGTTACTCTATATCCTACAATCTTATCTCCCGAAGATGGTAATAGCATCCACAGCTGTGTCTCTGCGTGTGTGTCCTGCCTGCTGCGAGAGAGCCCTGATCTCCATTAGGGCCACAGCAAGCTTTGCAAGACGTATCTTAATGCCTATCTGATGACACAGTCAACTATCTCTGGCCCCTTATCTATCCCTATAGCTTGCTCTTTCTTGCTCTATCTCATCTGCTGTTTTTTAAGTTTTTGTGAGACCAAGGCTCATCCCGGTGCTGGCTTTCTTCCTCAGCTCCCTGCGGAGGTGTCTTGACGGGGCCGTCCGGAGTGATCCTGTCCCCGCAGTACCCAGAGCCCTACCCGCCGGGGAAGGAGTGCGACTGGAAGCTGACGGTGTCACCCGACTACGTCATCGCCCTCGTGTTCAACACGTACGTGTGTCATTGTGCTCGTGTTCCACACGTACGTGTGTCATGATGCTTGTGTTCAACACGTCCCTGTGTCATCGTGCTCATGTTCAACACGTACATGTGTCATCGTGCTCCTGTTCCACATGTACGGGTGTCATTGTCCTTGTGTCCAACACGTACGTGTGTCATTGTGCTCGTGTTCGACACGTACGTGTGTCATTGTGCCCGTGTTCGACACGTACGTGTGTCATTGTGCCCGTGTTCGACACGTACGTGTGTCATTGTGCCCGTGTTCGACACGTACGTGTGTCATTGTGCCCGTGTTCGACACGTACGTGTGTCATTGTGCCCGTGTTCGACACATACGTGTGTCATCATGCTCATGTTCGGCATGTACATGTGTCATTGTGCTCAAGTTCAACACGTACGTGCGTCATCGCACTCAGGTTCAACATGTACGTGTGTCATTGTGCCCGTGTTCGACACGTACGTGTGTCATTGTGCCCGTGTTCCACACATACGTGTGTCATTGTGCCTGTGTTCGACACATACGTGTGTCATCGTGCTCATGTTAGACACGTATGTGTGTCATTGTGCCCGTGTTCGACACATACGTGTGTCATTGTGCTCGGGTTCGACACGTACGTGTGTCATTTCAACTGCAGCTTCTCTTTGATATACACATGGAGAGTAAAGAGAGTAACTGTTTAACTGAGATGGCATAGGAAACCCCTGCAGCACCATCAACCCGTGGCATTAGCGCTACTTCTCAATCCCTCGCATACACAACGGAGGTAGAAATGTCCTGTTCTCCCTTCATCCTGCTCAGCTTAGAAAGGCCAGAGGCATTTTCTTTGCTACGTGGTTGTGCAGCCCCTTGAGACAACAGTCTGTTGTTCTCCAGGGGCTACTGTAGTGTACTTAATTCACTTCAATTACACTTCAAGCACTCCTGTTCTGTTTTTTCAGCTTTAATTTGGAACCTGGGTATGATTTCCTTCACATCTACGATGGACCTGATTCACTCAGCCCCCTCATTGGAAGCTTTTACGGCTCCCAGCTGCCCGAGAGGATAGAGAGCAGCAGCAACAGCCTCTTCCTCGCTTTCCGAAGCGATGCCTCCGTGAGCAACACTGGCTTCGTCATCGACTACACAGGTAAAATACGTCTGAGCGGGAGCGTCTGGGCCACCTCACTCAGCAAAGTACTTGGGGTTTTGCCTGCACTTATCCTCACGTTAATCCTCACTTCCATCATATGGAAGAAGCTCTGGAAACTGTGGGAAGCCTCTGTTTAGCTGGGATCTGGCTGCCTTTGTGGCTACTACCAACTCCGATGAATGGGCATGGTGTGGAGGGCTGGGAGGTAGAGGTGATCCTGTAGATCCTGCAATGCAGAAAGGTAGATCAGAGCAGCATAAAAGCAGAACATGCCCCATAGCTTCAAATTTGAACTTGCAGAGTTGTAGGGAGTGTTGAGCGGTTAACTGGAAATTAGGCATGTTCCACATTGCCTTGCATTAAAGATTTATTCTTAGCAACAAAACCAACCTTGTCCAAAAGAAGGTGGTGCAAATACACGTCTCTAATGTGGGATCTGTCTGCATCGCTGGCACTGTCATTTGAAAGCACCAAATTTTTGGGCGGCTGCCTGAGCAAGTGGGGATCACGGAGGTGGATTCCTGCCTCTCTGCAGGCAGCGAAGCGCTGCTGACATTGATGTATTTGGCTCCACTTAAAATTCTAGATTATCTCCTTAAAAAAGGCCAAAAAATCACTGCAGGAATGCTGAGCAGTGAAACGAGCAGAACAGTGAGTTCACAAGTGTCCTGGGCTATTAGAATTTTGGCTTTTCTTTCTTGCATGAGGAAGTAAAACTTTCTGGTGGCTTCAGCTCTAATGGGCAGAGACAGGGAAGCGAGTAGAGTTTTCCCGAGTGCTTCGGCTCCCTGTCGGTAGAGCAAGGTGGGAAGCGACAAACCTGGCACGGTTGTTCTGGGAGACGGGGACACAGAGCCCGAGGGCTTTGGCAGGGTGTGTTCCTTGTTTGTGTCCCATGCACGTAAAAGAGCAGGATTGTTACCAGCTGTAGTAAATAATGCACTTGGAATAATGCATCCCATGGGCTGCTGCCGCCGAGCCTTTTGTGGCATCGGGAATTCTCTTCTCCCATTTCCAGCTCTGGTCTGTGGTTCTGCTTTGGGATTCCAAGCCAAGATCTACCTGCTGGGGTTCTGCTCGGCAATGAGAAGCCCTGTTTGTTGGACTGAACAGATGGTCCTACCTCTAGTGCAATTATAATAAGAAAATGACAATTAATACTGCCTAAGATTCACCAGATTTAGTTTTCTGCTCCCACTAGAATTAATTTTACTGATAATTCAGTCTTGGGTTTTACTGCTTTTCCCTGTTCTTTTTGGACAGCCTAAAAGTAGTTAAGGAATGAAATCTCATTAAATTAGGGTTGTTGTGCAATGCATTTTTCTCCTAAACACTCCTACGGTGTTAATCGTGCCTACACACTTCCCACAAAGCCAAACTGCTGGGAGAAAAGAATGAGGCTTTCAGTTTGCTCATTAATTTCCCCGCACTTTACAAGGAGCCCAGGATTCAAGTCTGAGAAGCTGTGGAAAATAGAGCTGTGGGGAATTGCAGAAGAAGAAAGGAAGGTGGGGAGGGAGCGCGTGTGCTAGAAAATCAAATATCGAGCTCGGCTCGGTGCCAGCGAGCGGAATCCCAAGTACAGTTCAAAGACACCGGCTCCCCTGCAGCCTCCCTGCGCCCGCGCCGGCTCCTGCCCCCGGCTCCCTAAATGCCAGGCGTCACCTGTGTCGCTGGGCACTGAATGCTGCTCCTTACCAGGGCCCTGTGCTCCTCTTTCGGTAGCGTTCGGCAAAGGGAACAAAGCCGCCATCTGGCAGTCCCTCCTTGAACTCCGGCATCCTCCCTGGGACTGGGATTGTAGCAGTAGCCTGAAGCTACAGCGTGTCGGGTGAATTTCAAACAGCCTCCGCTCTTCCTTTGAAATCGTTTCGGGGGCAGTGGCTCTTCAAGAGAGAGTCCTCCTCTGGGATGAGCGGGAATGGAGAAAACGGAGAGAGGAGAAAGCGCCGGGCTCGTCTTGTGCCAGGCTGTGCTAGAGCAGGGCAGCGGCAGGGAGGGCACCGCTGCGGTGCCCAGGAAGGTGCCCTGGGGCAGGGCTGCAGCCTCCCATTCCCACAGGGTTCCTCATAGCTGCGTCCTGGCCGTGCACCCGTGAGGCACCGTCAGCTGTGCAGCAGAACAAAGAAAATCAAATAAGATTGCTGCTAAACAAATCCAAAGTGGATTCACCCCACGCACGCTTAAATTTCCAGAGGTTCGGCGTGCTGTCTGCATGAAAACTTGTTTGTTTCAAAGGGCAGGTGCAACTGAAAAGCAGTCGTTGGGAGTTTCAACTGGAGAGCGTTGATTCTTGGGGATGGTTTGCCAGGAGTGAGTAGATCTTGGTTTCAAGCTCGTTCCTGGAAGGGAAGACCTGCTCTCCCCAGGCATCCACTGCAGCTCTCCAGAAACTATCATCATAACCTGTGTTAACAGCAGCTTTGCTAATGGCAGATCTGCAAAAACAGGGTGCTGGGCTCATCGTGGAGTCACTTGCACCCAACAAGTGTTAGGCCAACTACCCCAGAGGGTGCTAAATTACTGATTACAGGATAGGGAAGAAGTTATGAAACAAAAGCATAAATACAGGAAAACAGATTGCTTGCTGCATGCCTAAGACTGATGTCCCGTTCCAGTTGTTGCTTAAGAATATTTTATGGATGTCCTGGCTGCAGAGGGCTAAGGTTTCTCTTCAGGAAGTCATCTGTATTCCCCTAATGAGTTTGCACGGCAGCATCTTGCAAACTGGGCGTTTTATGGAGATGCCTTTAACGTATTCATTGACCGGGGTGTTTCTGCACGGAGCCTGAGCTCGCTGCCCTGGCAGGGTGCAGGGCTGCCGCTCACCGGCTGCTGCTGCTGCATCGCCCTCGTCCTCGGAAGCGCCGGGATGCGGCTGTCGTGAGCGCACGGGCAGGTCGTCTCCATCCGCTCTCCCTCCATGCGAGCCGGGGTCCCGATGGCTCCGTGCTCAATATGCCCCCAGGTGCCTGTTTGGGTTTGGCCCTTCCTTCATAGGGCACAAAATGGGAGGGAATTTCCAGGTTGGATGCTCCAAAGCAGGAGGATTTTTAGTACTTCCTGTTTCTGTTGCAGGCCAGAAGTGGGGAGGCGTGAAATTGAAAGCAAATGAAGCAAAACTGATTACTTTTCACCCTTGCAAAGGAAGACTGGGGGAAAAAAAACTTATTTCAAATCCATTATTATTTCACCAGAACTATTTTGCCCATCTTGAGCTTATAAACATATACTCAGCATTTCTCATGAGGTGGTTAAGGTGGAAATTCTCCACAGGAACACTCTCCTGTATAATCTATTGTTGGACAAGCTGTTTAAGAATACCCAGTGTTTTACCGTTAAAATTGTCCGAAATGAGAGATGCAACTTGAGCCCAAACACTTTGCATTTGAAAATACAGATCTGCTCTTTGGAGAGGGCAGCCCGTTTTGCTGGGACGAGGCGAAGGAGGCTGCACCTGGGCTGAGACATCCCCATCTCACCTGTCCCTTCCTCCACAGAGGATGATGCTGTGGAATAAAACCTGTTCTCCAGGCAATTCCTAAGCCTGGCTCTAAGGCTTCGTGCCTGTGCAAGGCTCGTCCTCGCGCACGGCCATGGCTCTGCTGAAGCTGCTCTTCAAGGCGCAGATGAAAGCCTGACCCAGTCTAGGAGCTCGCGCAGGATTCGAGTTTTCCTTGGGAAAGGAGAGGAGCAGCAAAGGGCGCTGCTTTCTGTGGGCTAATGAGCCAATTCTCATGGCGTTTTTATCTTGACTGTCTTCTGAACATTTGGCAGGCCGGGTACATGTTAATTGGGACATGAGGCTAATTCTGAAGCATCTGAGTGAAATAAAGCCTTAATTCGAAATGGACAAGCAGCGCAGTTCTCGCTTTGTAGACCAATAAATCAAAGGCTTGGGAAGCTGTGGCTTTCCCCGTCTCCCTTATGAGTGTTCAGCTGTCACGATGCAACCGAGCCCTTCCTCTGCATCCAGCTCCTGCCTCCCTCTGTAGCCTTCTGCCGCGGGTTGTGGCAGCAGAGGAGCAAGAGGGACGCACAGGACTAGTGTGTGGGGACGCGTTGTCAGCGCAGGTGAGTGGTGTCCCGGGGTGCAGGAACCCTCCAGGGAAGAGGGAAACAGTCAAGAAGGAGGAAAACGCAGCAAAAGCCGCAGAGCGGCAGCCGCCCCCCCTGCTCCGCAGTCGGCAGCGACTCGAGCTCGACACGCTGATGTTTCAAAGCGGGAGCAGAGCTGAGATCAAGCGGGTGGCTCGGACGCTTGACAGCCGGGCGGGAGGCTGACGGGCAGGCTGAAGCCACATCAGCTTCTTCACATGAAAGGCAGGGAGGCTGTTGAAATAACAAGAGAGGCATAAAGTGGTCGTGAAGAAGCTGTTGGGCTCAAATTAATATTAGTGGGTCAGAGGAGTAAAGGCTTGTAGAATAAAGCAGTATTTAGGAGAAAGGAGTGGTGCGTTTACTCCTGCAAGTGGCTTGTGTGCTCAGTGGGCTCTGGGCAGTTGGAGCATCCCCTCTGGTTTGGGGTTGCTGCTGGTGGTTCACTGAGCACAGCTGATCCACCAGATCCTGAAGTTGCTTCGTGGAGTCGTTTGGATTGTAATTTTATGCTGGGAGCTGTTGTGGGAAAGAAGCAGCAGTTTCTCTTGCTGTGGTTCAGGGCAGTTCCTCATGGAAACATTTCACGTTTTCTTCACCTGATTCCTTACCTGAATCACCAGCCAGTGGTCCAGCTGCTGTATACAGCAAACCATAGAGCTAATCCTATTTTTCACTGCAAACAAAGAAACAAAAGCAAGATCTGGGGCCTCGACTCTTTTCTCCCTCTCCACACACCCCCATGCTAAAAGCCTGTGATTTAATGCTTAAACACATTATAATTGTTCACAGACCCACTGCTCTCAGAAAAGCCCTCATCTTTAACGAGCAATTTCCAAATGACAAAAGAGCAGGATTAATCAAAGCCTCTAATTATTTCATGGAGGGGAGGAAAAGGAAGAAGAGAAAAAAAAAAAAGGAAAAAAAAAGAAAAAACCTTCAGAAGGAGAAGGAAAGAAATATCCATGTCCTGACAACCTCATAGTCTTTACTGGAATTTTCATATGTAAATGGAGTTTTTAACTCTGCCGGGCAGAGTGAACAGCGAGAAAAATGTCTTCATTTTGTCTAACTGCTTGTAATTATTTTGCAATAATTGCAGCCGTGCTGCACATCTGGAGAGAGAGCCCTCCAGCACCCGGCACTCGGTGTTTGCAGGGCGAGAACAGGCAGCCCTGAGCTCCTGGCACGATGGGTGTCCGGGAGAGCACGCGGGCAGCCGCAGCGCCTCTAGGATATGTTGCATGTTCGGGTTTGTGTGCTCCTGCCTGCAGAATCTCTGCAGCCTTTCCCCATGGTCAGAGAGTGTAGCTAAATCAAAGCTTTGCCTGGTTGGTTGGGTTTTAGGGACCTATGAATAAGTGTGAACTGAAGCTTTCCGTCGTCCAGCGTGCTTGAGCTGGAACTGAGCATCCGAACGGACTGGAGCAGAATCTGGCCGATTTAATTCCCCCAATTCAGCACCACAGGAAAGGCTGGAAATCTAAATCTTACAAATGGCACTAATTTATAGTACATTCAAGTGCAATCCCAGATGAGAAAATTCCCAACATGTACCATCATCCGGCCGTGAATTGTATCAGAGCAGGAAAGATGCTGGCGATTTTCCTTCGCAGAGAACCCCAGGGAGTCCTGCTTCGATCCGGGCGCTATCAAGAACGGCACGCGCGTGGGGACGGATCTGAAGCTGGGCTCAACCATCACCTACTACTGCGACGGTGGCTACGACATCGAGGGCGGCTCCACGCTCACGTGCGTCATGGGAGGCGACGGGAAGCCCACGTGGAACAAACCCCGACCGACCTGCACAGGTGAGACCCTGCGGAAGAGCGAGCACCGAGCGCTCTGCCCCTCACCAAATTCCTGTGCAATTTATCTGTGCGCAAAGGATGTGCACAGATATCTTCTGTGCACAGGTGTCTTCTGTGCACAGATGTCTTCTGTTGTGTGGAGGGGCTTTGAAAGTGGGCAGAGATATTTTGTNATTCCTGTGTAATTTATCTGTGTGCAAAGGATGTGCACAGATATCTTCTGCACATCTGTGCACATCCTTTGCGCGCTGATGTCTTCTGTGCACAGATGTCTTCTGTTGTGTGGAGGGGCTTTGAAAGTGGGCAGAGATATTTTGTCTCAGTGTTTCTAAGTTTTCCATTATTTTTTTAGCATCCTGGGGTCAGGAGGAGCTCTGTGGATAGGAGGCTTCTTCAGCCTTTTTTGGGGGGAGAGACGGGGATGCGCCGGGTTTGGGCACCCCGAGGAGAGGCGGGCGGGCGGCGCGGCCGCGGGCAGGGGCTCACGCCGTGCTCTGTCCCCAGCGCCCTGCGGCGGGCAGTACACGGGCTCCGACGGCGTCGTCCTCTCGCCCAGCTACCCCCAGAACTACAGCAGCGGCCAGGTCTGCCTCTACTCCGTCGTCGTGCCCAAGGACTACGGTAGGTTTGCACCAGATCTGACACCTGCAAGTCGGTCCTGCTTGTCCGTGTGACCCTTTTTTGGTTACTTTTTTAACAAAGCAGTAGATGAACTACATATAAATGGAGATAAGGAAGGTTGGTAGCTGGTGCTGTTGCATGCTGGTTGCATTTTGCTGTAGTCAGGAAGGAAGATGGGAACTTTTGGAATTTTAAAACCCCTCAAAAAATAAGGAAAAAACACAAACCCAGCAAAAAACACAGTCTTGTGATTCCCCTTCCAGTCCCTCCACAGTGTCCGATAATGCAGAGCTGAAAAATCAGCAAAAAGTAATGCAATGATTAATACTAGCGGCACATTCAGAAGACCTCTGAGAGCACAAAATATATTCACCAGAAACACCTGCTCGCTCTGGTGCTAAATAATCTGTCTGCATCGAGAAGCACAAACGCATCCATTTTCCTGGATGTGCAGCTATAGTTCTTTTCCCTTTTAAGTTAAATTTCAAACAGCAGATTCTTTTTTTAATAATTGGAAGGTGCTGTTGGTGGTTAGGATTGACCATTATGAGTTAGCCCTTTCCTAGTGTTAAATAATCCTAATGATTGTGGTCAGCTGAGAAGTTGCCCAAACCAAAATGCCTGTTTTTCCAGGCTTTTTAAGATGCTTTCTGAAGAAAGCAGTCTTTCATATTCTTTCTTATGTCTTGTCTGAGTAAGGCTTCTTTGTAGAGGTTATTTTTCCTCTATGTTTACCGTGACCAGTGCATGGTATCTTGCAAAATAACAATTACAGATCAAAGCAAACCTCCTTGTGAGAGAGGAAAAAGATTCTTGCTGGTAGCTGTGATTGTGACAGCCCCAAACCCGGGATGCGGTAACAGGCTTGAAGGAGCAGACTTGGAACTGCTGCTTCTTTGAGTGGGGAATTGAGGCTTTAATGTGCATTAAAGCCACACACACTGGAGCAGAGTCATGCTTTTTGTGAACTCTCATGCTGCTTAATTTTCATCAGTTTGGATAAAAGAATGATAGGCATTCTGGAGACCGTTGAGACAGCTTCTGGATGAATATATGTATTGGGTAATATATTTGCTTGTTTAAAGGGAATTTAAAGGTCCATGGGAGCGTTTAAGAGCACTTCGCTCTGACTAGTGAAGGTCTCTAAACTCTGCTCTTCCATAGTGCTGCTCCGTGTGCTGTAGAGCTCTAATGCTCGTGGGTCCCTACGGCCCTTTCTCTGGGTCTGATTCCTCTGCTGGAGCAGCAGGGAGTGAATGGGGATGTTGGGACCTGCACCAGACCTGAGTTCCAGCTCCTCTGTCACCCTGGGCCCCTCTGCATGCACAGAGCCACGCTGCATCCAGGTCCCTCTTTCAGCAGAGCTGGTCCTGATGCTTGTTTAAGGAAACAGGATCTGGTGGGCTAGACGGGGAGTCTTGCTCTGCAGGTCTCCCTCTTGCCCACGGTGAGGTGACAGCTAAATTAGCTTTCCTTCTCCACCTGCTACCTTTCAAGAGCTTCATTAAAAACAACCAGGAAAATTATTAGTGGCAAATGTGGGTCTCCGTCTCCTCCAGCTCTGTGGTGCTGGGGCCAGCGCGTGGCAGGGTGTGCTGGAGCCGCTTCCCAGCATCGAGGCTGTGCTGCAACTCCGAGCGCGCAGGGAGCGAGCGCTGGAGCTCGGAGCATGATGAATTTCCCAGCGGGGGAACTCCCAGCTTGTGAATCTGTCACTGGGGGTTGCAGGCTGCAGATTTTGGAGGAAAAAAAATATTGTATTCTGAAAAATATAGATAAATAACAAAGGTTTCCTTGTTCTAGCTCCAAAAAATGCTCCAATTTTCTCATTATTATTTTCTCCCATTTCTAAGCTCTGCCTGTTTCCAGGTGCATTTACAGTGTATTCAGCGAGCCCCACAGCACTGAATGGCTCCCTCGTTAGCAATCTCCGTGGATAGGCTTAGGATTGACTGTTAATAAAAATGTGAGCGTCCTCTGTCCCTAGCCGTGGTCCTCCTTGACCAGAGAGGCTCCATGAAGAAACGAAGCTGTTTGGAACAAGCCTTGTTATTTTGTTCAGGTTTTGTGCAATACCCAGCCCAATGGGAGCCCGGTTCACGGCAGAGGCTCGATCCGGATAATAAATAATAATTATCCATTGGTGAAATTACATACCTTGGGCTACGTGGGCGGGCAAGCAGGATGATTCATAAAACAATCCCGTTTGGCCTCTGAATCGGTATAAAAGCGTCCTGGTGAGAAAGCGCTGGGGAAGCTGCTTGCTGCCCCTGCTGTGGGGATAGCGAAGGGGCTGCCAGGGCGGCCGGGCAGCCCCTCGGTCCCCGCCGAGCCCGGGACCGCGAGCGGTGCCAGGTCCGGTGCCCGCGGCGCCGCTCACGCCGCTGCCTTCCCCTCGCAGTGGTGTTCGGGCAGTTCGCCTTCTTCCAGACGGCGCTCAACGACATCGTGGAGGTTCACGACGGCCCCAACCAGCACGCGCGGCTCCTCAGCTCGCTCTCGGGCTCGCACACAGGTAGGGACGTGTCCTCGGGGCCTCTGAAGCGGGAGCTTTCCGGGGGGCAGCAATCCTTCCTCTCCAGCCATCGGTGCCAGCCTGGCACCAGCAGGGATCCTGGCGGGTAGCATCTCCCTCAGCGCTGGTCACCTTTGGAATTCTGCACTGTGGACTTCTATATTATTATTCCATGTGAAAATTTGAAGCCAGATTTCTAAAAGAAGGGTGGGTGACAGCACTGAGCTCCCCAGAGCCTTGAACTTCCAGAAATAAGGTTGGCATCAGTCCCTCTTTCCAGCTAGATACCCTTGCAGGATCATTTCTCACGTTCTTTGTCCATAAGGTGAAACTAAGCTGCTCTGGGCCCTAAGCTAAAGTGACTGCCGTTTAACACCTCGCTCTGTGCACAAGGGTGCTCCATGCAAGCCCTGGAAAGGCTTCAGGAGACCATTCCTGTAGCTAACGCTGTGATTTTTCTCTTCTGATTTTTTCTTCCTCTCTTCTCATCCAGGTGAATCATTACCATTAGCTACCACCAACCAGATTCTTATCAAATTTAGTTCCAAGGGTCAATCGACAGCCAAAGGTTTTCATTTTGTCTATCAAGGTGAGTGCATTTGCATTCCTGCAGATATTCTCAGATTCATTATAACTGGTCTAAAATGCAGCAATGTCCTGAAGCATCCTGAGCACCACCAGCCGCTTTTGGAATATGTGGGTCATTGCACGCTCTGTGTCTAAACAGGAGGCATCAAATGAGATTATTTTGGTAGCTGTGGACTTGCCGCTACCTCTAGTTCCTTTAAGTACTTGATATTCAAACCTGCCATTCCCTCTCAGCCTCAACCCTCGCACATCCCAAGATTAGTATCACAAGTGGCTCATGGAGTCGTGTCCCAAGTACGCCACGAGTTCGTGAAATTTATACCCAAGCGTTCTTGCCGGTGGCGTTTTAGCACATTTCTCAGTGCAAGCAGCTTGTCTAGCACCTTTGTTAAAACCCTCCTCGCTGTGTCACAGGCGCAGGTCTCCTGCTGTCAGACTTCTCCCCTTTGTCGCCCTCAGTAACAGCTTGCCTTGCTTTGGTGGATCCCACTAGGAGATTTTAGAGTGGGAAATAGTAAGTGATACACAGAAAGAGGGAAAACAGAAGGGCTTTCTCATCCATGTGGCTTGTATAGCTCTGTGCCTTAACTAAGCTTCTGCACGTACGTTATTTAGAAAGTGGGGACAGGAAGGGGAGGTGACCTGGACCATCCTCAGAGTAAAGCGGAGCGTGGTTAGGGGTTTAGAGTGCTTGGAGATCCATTCTGTTGAATTTCTGCCTAATTATTGTAAAAGAAGTGTCGTTCTGGGAGTAGCAGTTAAAAGATTTCACTAAGTGAAAGATTTTGATGAAGTTAATGCCTATTCCCTCCTCCCTCCCACGTGCTAATTACGGCCCTGGGCTGCACGCTTCTCTGATTGCTGCATGGAGAGCAATAGGGAAAAACCCCTCACCCGTGTTTGAGCTGCCTGGCCGGGCTCTGATGGCATTTACTGTCATTTTTCTCACCAACAAGGGTGAGTTTTCTCTCCCTCAGAGCCTCCCATCCGGGTAATGCACATTTTGATATGGAGAAGCTGCATTTTGGAGCCCTGCACAGAAGGGGGTGAGGACGAGCGTTCCTCCTCCGTTAGCAGGAGGCACAATAAGACTGTTTGGGCTAATGTGGATGTAACCAATGATAGTAAGTGGTGTGTGCAGAAAGCTCCAGGATCTCTAATAATTGAATTAACCTTAAAACAAGGTTGACTCAGCAGCATTCAATAGTCCCGTGGAGCTGCCAGATAAATCAAAACCGCAGAAAAAAGCCTTTCATGCGCAGGAAACCTGTCTCCTCCCTCTCTGAAGCACCTACCAGGGAACAGGCGTTTGCAGAGCCTTGAAGAGCGCTGAACGTGCTCTTGGGCTCTGCTTCGGGGACAGGATTTGCTTTGGTTGTGGTGTATATCCCAGAAACGGGAATCATAAGCTTGCTGTCGGGATGCTTCTCTGATGGATGCAGCGCAGAGCAAGTAATCTGGCACCTGTCTTTAGGGTGCAAGGCAGGTGTTTATGTCCGTACAGAAAGGCAGTCCATGGAAACTGCCTCCAAGCCGAATGCTGCTTCATCTCCCTCTTGTTCAGTTCGAAGAGCTTGGGGTGCTGCATGTCGCAGCACTGGCCTTGCCTGCATTCAGCCGCTCCTGGGGGTTTAGGTGTCACCCACATCGCTGCTTAAATTCTCAGGGTGCTTTTATGGCTCAAACAAGCGAGAAACAGCCCCAACGTGGCCCCAGGGCCCCATGTGGAGCGGAGGCTGCCCAAGCTCATCGCAGCCGCGGGCTTCCCGGTACCCAAGCACAGTTTGTGCTGCGCAAACACAGGGGCGCAGAGGAGCCTGCCCTCGCCGAGCTTACGGCCTGTTTGCTTAAGCACAGTGTTTTCCTCCTTTATTGATCACTGCTCGAGCTCTGAGCGTTTGCTATGCCCAAATGTTTGCTCTAACTTTCCCTTTTTTCCCTCTTCCCCTGGCCCGCGGCGGCAGCGGTGCCGCGCACCAGCGCGACGCAGTGCAGCTCGGTGCCGGAGCCGCGACACGGGCGCCGCGTGGGCAGCGACTTCGCCGTGGGCGCCGTGGTGCGCTTCGAGTGCGGCGCGGGCTACGCGCTGCGCGGCCCCCGCGCCATCCAGTGCCTCGCCATGCCCGGCGCCCTGGCGCAGTGGAACGTCTCCGTGCCCACCTGCGTGGGTAGGTGCAGCTCGTGCGTGCACGGCGGGCGGGCGGTTTGTGCTGCGAAACCAAGAGATTTGGTGGGTGGTTTAAAGGGAACCAGGCCCTGGGTGTGTGGAAGTTCCCTTTTCCACCCAGAATCCACTCTAGGATCTGGACAGCATCTCGGGTAAATTAGGTCTGTGTGAAGCTGCTCTAATTCCTTTGGAGGACAGCTGCTCCCAGGGAGCTGGTGCTGGAAGTTACGTGAAAGAGTAACTGGAAAGGGTATTATTCAGACAAATTATTTCCTTAAATCATGAGCCAGTTCTGCTTATTTTCTCTCTCCCTGGGCAAATGTTTTAAAGGGTCTGACTTAGTACAAGGCCAAATGCTCCCGTATTCAAGCAGTATTTTGCTTCTTTCAGTGCCATGTGGTGGGAACCTGACGGAGCGCAAAGGGACCATCCTGTCCCCCGGCTTCCCGGAGCCTTACCTGAACAGCCTGAACTGCGTGTGGAAGATAACAGTCCCCGAAGGAGCCGGCATACAGGTACGTCCCGGCCACGGTGGCTGCAGCGCACAGAGCAGCAGCACGTGGCATCTCGCAGGCTTGCAGCAACCACGTACTGCGGCTTTGTGGCCTTTCCCAGGAAGGAGATGGGCTCAATTCTGCTCTGGAATCAGATAATCATTTACTCTACCCCTGCCAAGAGTGGGAAATACATGAATGTGTTTTTTCTTCCGGGAAATATTATTTATAGAAAATCAGCTGGACCCACGTGTAGCAAAATAATTGTGAAATTTTGGGCTTATATCTTAATACCGCTTAATTATTCAGTGTTGAAAGCAGGGTAAGCTATTCCGAGGAAGTCGCTCGTGCCAAGGGCCTGCGTGGATTTGTTAAGCCCGCGCAGTTGCGGCAGTGATTGCACAATTCCAGCTCTGCCGTTCGCTGTCTCCAGGTAAACGAGCGCTCTCGTCAGGTTTTTGTGGTCCTTATCACTCCTCTGCAGAAATAGTCCTGCTGGCTCGAGGATGCTGAGAATTAAGCCCAGCATCAGAGACCAAAGCTTAGATAAAGTTCCCATTGAGGCGCCACGTGCAGAACGGCATCGCTGCACCGTGCCCTGACATAAGTGATGCAGAGGAGATTGATTCTTAATGGGCTCATTCATGGCACAGGCCTCATTATCAGCAGGTTTCTTTCTTCTTTGCACCACTTTCTCTACAAGGCTTTTATTCATCAATTCCTTTTATTTCTGGATCGTGTGTTTGACTAAGAGACTCCTGAGCGGCACACAGGGCCCGCGGGCAGGTTGAGCTCTGCCGGGCTCCTCCTCTTTTTGAGGTCTCTCCTCTTCTGCAGTTTTTGAGGTCCTTTAGTGGGTGTTTTCCCGAGCTCCAGGCTCATTGCAGTTTCCTTCCTGTTCATCTGAAATCAGAGCCGTTCTCCAAGCCCCGTGACCGGACCATTTAGCTCAATGGAACATTTCAGCAGTCGAGATGTTTTGCAAGTTGCGCGGGACACTCGGGACGTGGAGGTGATAATTCCCGTAATTTTCAGACCGCTGCAGGGAGATGTCNTCAGAGCCGGTCTCCAAGCCCCGTGACCGGAGGCTCCGTTTAGCTCAATGGAACATTTCAGCAGTGGAGATGTTTTGCAAGTGGCGCGGGACACTCGGGACGTGGAGGTGATAATTCCCGTAATTTTCAGACCGCTGCAGGGAGATGTCGGCGTTGGGCAGCGCTTGGTGCGGCGGCGGAGCCCGTGTGTGCCGAGGCGAGCGGCACAGCGGGTGCTAAAAGCCCGTCCGTGCTCACAGGCACTTGTCTCTCGCCTTCCCATTTGTGCGAATGCCTCTCGTGTAGATGTCAAAAGCATAATGGCAGGGAAGTGTTTAAAGAAGTGTCTTTTTATGTTTATTTTTCCCTTCCTGCTGCTACTTAGGACCTCTTGCAATGGAAATGGATGTTTCGAGGTCTAAACTGCATGCAAGCCAGCAAAAAAAGGAGCTGCCAGGGCAGAGCTGGAGGTTGAGTGCCCAGGTGTGGGCTGGAGCGTTGCAGGGCACCAGGACAGACCCTGCCCGCAGCCAGGAATGGACTTCGGGGACAGGGACACGGGCACCGCTGCCCCCCTTCGCTCCCTTTCTTGTGCAGAATGTGCCGAGTTATTAGATCCTAATTTAAGCATCAGTTTACCCTCATTTTGTACAACAATTAAAGGTTAAACAACTGTAAATCAGAGGAGGAGGTGAAATTAAGGCTTTCTTAGTAGTGGCAAGGCCGTAGCAGGATTTTTATGTAATCAATGTAGCAGCTAGCACTTCTGCCATGAATTATTCATTCCGGCAGCAAACCTTCCTGAGTGAATTAATTTATATACATGGCAGTAAATAGATGCAGATCCCTTGTGAATCCACATGTCAGACTAGAATTAGAACCTTAAAAATGTTTATTCCGTTAAGTCAGAGGGGGAGGGAATAAATAATTTAAAAAATGTTAAAGCAAACAAAATCCGCATTCTCCAGCCACATTCTCCTTCAGTGATGTAAATCACAATAGGGATGTAATTACGCAGCCTGAAAGGTATCGACTTGGTCAGTGGCATCGGTAATGGCTCTGCAGGGGTCGTTACAATTTCTGCTAGATGAACTCCGCTTATTTTTTGGAAAAGAAAAAAAACTTTACAGGAACTTTATTACCTGCTTTATTATTCAGAATAAAGCAAGGAAGAAAAAGGTTAAAGTGCCAGAAATAATGCTTTGTGATTTATTTTTATGTGCGTGTGTTTTATTTTATGTTTGGCAGGGCGAAAACAGGATAGGTGTTTGGAATGGATGTTTAAACACACAACAAGAACATTGCGGGAATAATTTTTTTTGCCTTCCTAGAATTTCCAGAGAGAAGGGGGTGCATGTGGGTGCATGTGGTCAAGATTTGCAGTGCATTGAGGTCTCTTTGAAGTGCTCGGTCCGGCTGAGCCCGCGCTCAGGAGGATCCTTGGACTTCAGCAGGACCACTCAGATCAGGAGCATTAGGCTGGGGAGGAAATCCTTGTCCAAAGAGACCTTAGAGAACTGATGCACTCCAACAGGAGCATGTATGAAGGCTGGAAGCAAATGGAAATCAGCCTCCCAGACTCACCAAAGGTGGAACTTTCTCCCCAAAACCACCCAAAACGGTGGAACAAGTGGGCAGCAGCCACTGCAGCTCCCAGGAGAGGAAGCCCCTTGTTTAGGGCCAGCGTCTACAAGTCATTCAGGCTCCTGCCTTGTCTCCAAGAGTTCTCCCTCCATCTTCCTCCCCTCGTTTTTTTAAGGATCTTGGCTTAGAAATTTGAGTGCCCAGTGACAGGAAATTAGTTATCCTAAGACTTACAGATGAGAGGTCTTTCTCTTCTCCAAATATTGCAGCTTGCTCAAGTCCACTGTCCAGCTCCCTTAAGCTCTTCACCAAACTTGATCTACGGTGCAGCTTATTCTTCTTAATGGGCCACTGAATGCTTTGAACTCCCAGTACTTAAAAACGAAGACAGAATCCATTTTAATGGTAATCAAAGAAAACAAATCCACTCTGCAGTTACACGTGGTGTCTTTGCTCAAGTGTAGGAGCTACTTCTCAGTATGAATGCAGATTTATCAGATCTTGTGATACTGCTCATTTCTCTCTAAGTTTCTACTTCTGGAGTCAAGTGACTTCCATAAACCTCTAAAGCTTAATAGGGTATGGCAGAGAAAGGGGGAGAACGTGAAAATGCAACTTGAGTGATTCAATTAAAAGCTGAGAAGCAAAACAGTTAATAAGAGCTTCCCTGGTTCAAAAATCCAGGATGTTATTTTTAAACATGTTGTGATTTAGCTGGGGTTTCTTTGTTTTTTACTTTATCCCTTGCATTGGCATACGAAAGCATTGCAAGTCTTTGGGGATTTCTTCTAAAACATTAAAATAAAGCCCAGATTCTCCATTGCTGTGAATTAACCGTGCAGTTACGAACTCCATGCTTGTGTGTGGTGGCAGCAGCGCTGGCCCCATGGATGGAAGTTTGGAGAACGGAGTTTGCTTACGGATATCTATAAAACCCAAACACTGATAGTCCTAGTGAGCAGGTCTCCAGTTTTTGCAGCAGTCCTGAGTGAGTTAAAGTCGCAGGAGAAGTTACTGTCTTTATTAATGACCCTGTTAATTGGTTTATGAGCATGAATTCGGGAGCTGCACTGTTACCTTTCTCTTTCTTTTTCCTCCTCTTCTGTTACGGCTGCAGATTCAGGTGATCAGCTTCGTTACGGAGCAGAACTGGGATTCCCTGGAAGTGTTTGATGGAGGGGATAACACGGCCACCATGCTGNGCATGAATTTGGGAGCTGCACTGTTACCTTTCTCTTTTTTCCTCCTCTTCTGTTACCGCTGCAGATTCAGGTGATCAGCTTTGTTACGGAGCAGAACTGGGATTCCCTGGAAGTGTTTGATGGAGGGGATAACACGGCCACCATGCTGGGAAGTTTCTCGGGTAGGTGCTAGTCCCCTGCTCCCCAGTGCGTGCTGCATTCCTGTTCACAGCGGCTGCGCTTCGTGCAGAAAGCTTAAGTGCTTCGCCAGCCAGGGATATNACTGTGCTTCGTGCAGAAAGCTGAGCTCCTGCTTAAGTGCTTCGCCAGCCAGGGATATATTTAAGTATGTGCTTAAAGGAATCGTATGTTTTGTTGAATTGGGAATTTGGCTGCTGTCTGCCTGCAGAAAATGAGTGTAAAGAGCCTGAGGCGCAGAACCAGCTGGTTCGGGGTTTTTGGCCAGGATGCTGCCAGTACAAAATTAGCTGCTTAAAGTCAAGGGAAGAAGCTCGTATCAGGGACTAGAGTGGGATTTTGCCTCTAACGTTTACTTTGTCTCTTGGATGATACTTGTTGTGTGATTTGGTGACCTTGGAAAGGTCCTTTGGTCTCCCTAACGCACACCCAGGCTGGAAATCATCATTATCTTTAAGTTCTTGCAGCAGCAGTGAGGAAAATGTGAGTGCATGTAGTGCGCAGAGCTTTCCTGTGTCACGCAAACTTGCTCCAAGCTGCTTTTTAGTATTTTCACCTTCTCTGCAGCCCAGCTCTGAGGACTGCAGCGGGCAGCGGAGCAGGGAATGGGAAGCAGCTCGGTGGCACTGCAGAGCTTCCAAAGAGCACAGCCACTTGCAGACAGATGGCCCCGATTCTTGGTTACTTAATGAGCAGATGCGTTCGGAGTGCTCGGAGGTGGCGGCAGGGAGAAAGGTCATGTGTAAAGACCGGCAGGCTCTGCTTGCAGGTAGAGCTGCCTCCATCTGCTGCTGCGGGAGCTTCCAGGGAACGGGGTGGACAAAGCCTGACCCTCCCGAGGGACTCGGGCTCCACCTGGGCTGTTTCTCATCACCGTTTCCCTTCCCGGTGCTCCAGCCTGACTGGTCTGGAAATGTTAAGACTTCACATGATGAAATTCATCATCAGGCTTTGAAAAGGCCATTGCAGAGAGGCCTTGGGTATTTCCTTATTGGCCTCATTAGAATATGATCAGAATCAACAGGGCTTGTTCAGCTAAAGGGCTTCTGCTGTCAGCCTCTCCTGCAGCAGGTCTCTGCAGACAGAGGAGGAAAAAGGAATCCTCTTCAGCATCCTTGTGCACCTCTTGTTTTCCCAGGAACTACAGTGCCTGCCTTGTTGAACAGCACTTCCAACCAGCTCTACCTGCATTTCTACTCGGATATCAGCGTGTCCGCTGCAGGCTTTCACCTGGAATACAAAAGTAAGCACATCCCAGCCTTGGTTTCACACTTCCTCTGGGCCACGGGGAAACGGTTAACGAGCCGTTGCCTTGTGGAAGGGGAAGCTGCGTGGGTGGACCAGAGCAGTAGCTGGTAAGGATCACACACACGTGCTTCCCTGTTCTGCAGAGAGGGAATGGGGAATTCCCATGGGGGCTGTAGCAGAGGAAACGTGGCATCGCCCTGGGATCCTCATCCTGCTGCTCATGCACTTTGTACCGTTCGGTTTCCCTGTTGTGATGCAGCAAGAGTTGTGGAGGCTGAAGTGTTAAAAATTCATGAAGGGCTGGCCTGTTCCGCACAGTGCTCTAAGCTCAGCTCAGGAGTGTCTAAAATAATCCTTGCAGTGGGGTCTGCCTGTTCTTTGCACTTCACCTAGACATTCAGTGTTGGGCGTTGCTGGAGGGAGCATAAAGGGCTACGCAGACCCTTCTAGGATCGTGAGATAACATAGGCAGAAAGGGAACTCATGAGGTCATCTCAAAGCAGTGTCAGATGTGAGATAAAATTAGCTTGTTAGGGCTCTATCCTGTCCACTATTGGAAGACACCAAGGGCGGAGGCAGCAGAAATGCTCTGGGCACCCTTTCCTCTTGGCATAAGTGTTCCAAGCCCCGGTCCATCCTGGTTTCCCTCTGCAGAACTTGGAGCCCCAAATGGGCTGTAGTGTTCTGGGTGCTGGGGACGGTCACCTCCCTCCCGCTGCTGCTGTCGGAGCCGCCCCGCGCGCCGGGGCTGCCCTTGCTGCCAGGGCGCTGCTGCCTCCCGTCAGCCCATACTCTGTGCAGAAAGGAGCCGTGTCCGGGCGCTGGACACGTCATTTCCCTGGGGATGCGATGGATACGCGTGCGTGGCCGTCCTCCAGACACGACTGTCATTCAGCGCCGCAGCAGTTATTGCTGGGGACATTGCTTTTTAATGACACCTGTTGCTATTTGGAAGGAAAAAGAAGAAAGGAGCCCAGGCTTTTGAACAGCCCTCATCTACACCGGCCTGACACACTTCACAAAGCCACATGGTGCGTGTTGGCAGCGCGGCGGTGCTGCAGGTATGCAGGGCACTTGGCAGCACCTGCTGCAGCCTCGAGCTGAGGGAGGCATTTTGGCACGAGCTGAACGGGCAGCTTTGAGATCATGTTCCAAAACAAGCACTGCCTGGCGCGCGGGCACCTGTGAGGAAAGTTTAGCATGTTCATAGCTACACATCACGCTGACATCCTACTGGAATGGCAGTGCTTTGTCTCCAGCAGATCTAATGCAAGGATGAGTCCAGTTCTGGGGTAGCCAGACGTGATCGATCGCTGATACGAGAAGAAAATGTTAGAAAGCGGAGAGAGAGACCTCAGAGGCAAAACAAACCTGGTTGAAACTGGACAACATGCCCAGACAGAGCTGTAAGGTTTGGACT
>VWPW01025358.1:0-15502 GCA_013389825.1 Crypturellus undulatus
CCCCGCTCCGCCCCGCTCGGTTCGCGGCGGCGCGGGCCCCGCGCCCTACCTCATGGGCTCTGCAGTCATGTCTCCGTTGCCGCTGCTCGGAGCGGCGGGCCGGGCCGGGTCCGGGCTTAGGCGCCGAGCGGAGACAAAGCCGTTACTGCCGCCATCGCCAGCGCCGCCATCTTGTCGGAGGGAGGATGAGGGAGACCGGCCTCCTGCCGCCTTCCTCTCCGGCCGCCTCCCATTGGCTGTCTGCCGCCCCCAGCGATTTTTTAATTGGGCCGCTGCAAAGGGGCCTGTTGCTAGGGTCGCTCACGTCACCGTCCCACCACTCCCTCTCTGATTGGCTGGGGGCGGGGTTACATCAGCGGCAGGGTCCTGACGTCATATGCCCAACCCCATGACATCACTCCTGACCAGAAGTGTAGTGGCCATCTTGGCCAGCAGGGGGCTCCAGGCCTGAGGTGCCCAGCTCCTCTCGGCCACTGCAGTGGCAGCCAGTGACAGATCCACAGCCCAAGAGCCAGTAGCCCAGCTCAAGGCATAGGCCACAGCGAGGAGCATTAAGAGCAGCAAGTTGACCATAGTGTTTCAAACAGATATCCAGCCCTAGAAAGGGCACCATGACCCTGCCTACCTCCAAAGAAGCCTGGAATGACCCCAAGCCAGGAGCAGCCCCTGAACTCCAAACAGATCAGGACACGAACACAGAATAGACTTTGAAAACAAGGAGTGGAAAGATAGCGAGCTACAAAGACAGAAGGTCAGGGCTCACCTTGAACCACATTCCACAAGATAAGGAAGCACACTGATGTCATGCAAGACCAAAGTATGTCACATCATTCCCCCTGCTTTAGGAGCAGCTTCTATATTCCCTTCAGAAGTTAGAACCCACAAGAATAGAAATTCGACAAACCAGTCTCAACACAACTTGACTTTTATCAAGAATTGCATCTGGCATTACTCAATGTTAAAGCCAAACAACAGATTTAAGAACTTACATGTAAAAATGCACTTAAAATCCTATGGTGAGGGAAAGGCAAGATCAACTTAAGAATGGGGATGTTTCCATCTCCCAACTATTACTCCAAAAGACAAAACCAAATGCTATTAACTGTCGGGTTGTCAGAAACAGGCCGTAGGAACATACTGGAGTCTGGACATTGGAGGTGTCTCCAGAAGTGCACTGTGCACGTGTAAGCTGCGCACAGTTCGGTTTCTCCGGCACGCAGCACCACTCTTCCCAATGCTATTCCAACACACTGCTGGGGCCAGCGTGCTCAGGGCTTACCGTGACCTCAGAGGGGGGACACGGTTGGGTGTCATCACTGTCTGATTTTTTTTCATAATGATAATTAATTCTTAACTAGGTTTTACCCTNGCGTGCTCATGGCTTACCGTGACCTCAGAGGGTCACTGTTGGGTGTCATCACTGTCTGATTTTTTTTCATAATGATAATTAATTCTTAACTAGGTTTTACCCTAGTTTTTATTAAAAAAAGAAAGGCTGAAAGACAGCTGTGGTCGTGATCAGTTGACAGGAGACTATTTTAATACTTGTCCATGCTCCTGACCTAGAGAGACAGACTACACCTCCATCATGCTTAGACTCTCTATAAATAGGGTAATTAACCCAGAACAATACTACATTTAAATTTACTATATAGGAATAGTCAAGATCAGGCTTTTAAGGTGACATTTTAAAAATTCTTAGAATGGACTATATGCAAAAATACATTATTCTCTATTCAAAGAACAAATATAAGAACTGAAAGCAGATGATGGCTTACTCAGGAGCTTGACTTTGTTCTCATGTTTTGCTGTTATTAATAAAGCTCAAAGCGATACCGTGGAATCAACCTACTTATATTCAATCACAGCTTTCGGTAAAAGCAGTGAGCACCCAGATGACCCTTAGAGGAACAAAATGCCAGTACTCTTCCAAGTTCTTTACAAGAAAATTCACTTATAGCAGATGAAAACATTCAGTAATTCAAACCTGCTTTAAAAAATGATTTTAGGGTATGTGAGCTGCAAATTACTCAGTAACTCTTAATACACTATCAGAAATTACTGCTACAAAATATAATGGACACTATGGACCCCACAAAAATTTGTCTAACAGATGTCACTATCTAGCATAATCTGTTCCTGTGGGCAGCATATCCAAACAAACATAGGCAACTTGGGCACCTATTTCTTTGGATGTTCCCAAGCATTTGGAAAATTAAGCAATTAACTTTCTTCAGTACTTTAAAAATGCTAATTTGATTTGCCAAGTTTGTTGTTGTTACAATTCTTAACAAGGCTCAGAATTAGCTTTCATGCACTTCTATTTAAGTGTGCTATAGTTGTAATTATAGAGCATTACATTTTGTGTCTAAAGCTCCCAAGTATCTCCTCATCATATTCCCAGGCACAGATGGCTATCCCACTGCCTGCCGGAAGGTTTGACATACTAGTATGATTTGGAGAGAGAAGCTTTCAGCAACCTTATCCCTTTACATTAACACAAACCTTTGCCTAGATTAATCCAGCTCGAGTTATTCACTTACCCTAGGTTTATCTCAGAGAACTCCTACTTCTAGCTAGTATTATTTCAAAACAATATTCAAACATACTACAGTTTCTTCTCACAAGCAAAAAAGCAGCAGTCCATGGCCAGTGACATTAGGGAAACTGCAGTCTATTTTCAAATGCGGCAAAGTAATCTAATACACTATACACTACTATTATTATAGTAAATGTTCTCTTAAGGAGAGCTTTTACAGTACTTCCTCTCCATCCATCAGCATGATATACAGGCCTCAAGTTAATCAATATGTAATTATATGCTTTTCAGAAGACATTAAGTCAGCAAACAAACAAAAGGTTTAAGAAAAAACATTGCACTATTTCAGAACAGCATTTTAACTCACTCTGGCCCGCACTGCTAAGGAGAACCAGCTTACAAGCTGATTGAAACCAAAGGAAGCATTCTAGAGGTACCAAAGGGGTGTGAACTGACAGCTACAATAATTCAGGATTTTGCAGCCAAATCTATAGTCGTAACTAGATTCCACTTCTGTAAACACTATGGTGAGATGTCTGTGACTCCAGGAAGTAAAGATTTTTACCTCAGGACAGTTGTCAAAGAAAGGAAAGAAAACATGAGATCCTTTGATTTTAACTGTCTACGTGAAAAAAAATTGCTAGCATTGACATTCGGGGCTATAAATTCTCCATAAATGCACATACATTAATGACAATCCAGTCCAGTCACCTAACCAGGTTATCTACCACATACAGTAACTTGTATTAACATGTTGGAGCAACAGTAGAAGAAAACAGATTTTTAACTATTAACAAAGTTTGAAAGACAAAAGAACATGAAAGACTAAAAAATTTATTTAAAATAAAATTGTTGTCCAAAATCCAGTCAAATACACAATTTAATCATTCCACTAAGGTTTGTCATTCTGTATGGCATAACAACACATCTCAACATGTTGAAACAAACTACTAAATTAGTGGAGTTAAGGCACTTGAAAAATATGTTAATTCAACCCACTTGTTAAGAACACTGTACTTTGAACAACATAGTCCTTTTTGAGCTTCAAGGTTTCCAAATTCTTTAACCCCCTGAGACAGGGGAGAGGCAGAAGTTTCATGATATTTGCCTATGACTAGTAAACTCCAAGGCTACTACCACCTGAGGGAGAATTTACTGAATCAGGCTGTGAGGATTTCCTCTGGTACAGACACCAGATACACAAGTTTGGACTGAGGCACAAGGTCCTCTCAAGAATTCTGACAGCAAAGTTATCTTTGCAAGAGAACAGAAAAAACATTTCACACTCAATTTAAGGCTAACGAATCTTCCATAGGGCAATTACATTTATCCTTAGATGTCTCTGCCCACTCCATTGTCCTTCCCAAAATAAAGGTTGAAAAAGGCTTAGAGAAATTAACAGAAAACATAACAAGAACTTACACACACATACACACACACACAGTTATCTGCTGGTTTGTCAGGGCACTGAGCAGTAATTTAGAAGGCAGTTAACATCTTGTCACTCATGCCACAGAGTTCCCTTGTAGTTCTGGTTTTCAGATTTTCAGGACGAGAGTGTAGAACAGGCTAAGAATATTTTTGACTTTGAGCAAATGTCTGCAACTTACATGGTAGTTTCGACATTTAACAATCAAAGTTCTTGATGAATGAATGAACAAGCTGCTCTAACAAGTGGAAACTTAAATTAAACTGAGAATAGAAGTTACCGGTAATGGAGAAATTGGAGAAAGGACAAGAAATGTACCTGGGTTTTTTTTTTTGTTTTGAATCTTGAATAGCAAGTAGAAAACTAATTAGTAGGTCACTTAACATAAAAATACTGAAGCTATTTTAATAAGCAATTTCTACCTGTTAAAAATCCTTCCTTTTCTACATGTACTATCTCTTGCATCATATAGCAGTTAAGCATCCTATACAAAATTAAGAGAGCTCTAAGACATGCCCATTTCCCACCGCAATGTGGAATATACTCCAAAGGTCATATACAGATTTGAAGGAAGAGGTTTCCAAGTACAAGATGAATTTTCCTCAGGAATGTAAAAACATGATCCAGAGAAACAACTGCCATCAGCTACAAATGAATATTTGATAAATATTTGAAGGGAAAATACAGAAAACATTCAATTGAATTTAAAATAGTTTATAGTTAGTCTATGGAAACAGAGTAGTAGATTTAAAAGGAAGTTGTTGGAGAAGATGTAAAGCTTACAAAAAGAGATTACATCTTAATAGTCAGTGTCCTTCAGCAAATTGCATGTTATACTTAAGGCACTATACGTTGTCTTTGGTTCAGTGTTTAACTATCTAATTCAACACAAAGAGAGGTAGCATGAACCATACACATTTAGTTCTTCCATTCCATTATACATAGTTTCAGAGTTGCCATCCTTCCGATATCACAGATTCTGGAATCCTTTAGCTCATTAGGAAGCTGCAGAGACAAAAGAACATTCTTATTAATCTTAAAAGAAAAAAAGATGTGCAATGTTTCACTTAGCTTTCCTAACAATCAGGTATTCTCACAAATAGGGATTAATAATCAAAGTACAGAAATAGGGAAGAAAAATGGGAGAGAGGCACTTATTTTTCAACATATGTTGGCTAAGGTACCAATGGTAGAATATTTTATGTAATAGCATAAAAAGGAATACTGCAATCTTTGCTTTGGCCAGATGGAAATAGTGTTATCCACAGAATAATGGTATTATCAGTTATCATATAATCATGAGAAAACTACTCTTCACCAAGAAATGAGTTTAAAAAAGCATTTCCCACCAAACTGAATTTTATAAAACAAGTTTTTTGTCTAATTCACCGTTCTGATTTATATTAACATTACTAGAGAGGAAAACATTGGTCAGTAGAAACACATCCATTCATAAGCAGGCAGCCAAGATTTATAATCTGCCATTACTTTCAGTCTTTAAGTCCTGATTTGTGTTTTTCCGAATTCCTCCAAAAAAAGTTGGTGGCAATACAGTCGGACTGTAAATAAAGCAAAATATTAACTAGAGCAGCAGAAAAAAAAGCACAAACCTGTATGGGTAGCCATGGTATTTAGATCTGAAGACAGAGAGTAACCAACTGAAGAACAGCACCACCAAGCCAATACCAGCAATACACATGACTGCAAGAGAAGAGGATTAAAGTGACAATCCTCTTTGAAAAACACCCCTGTAACTGGGTTTTCAAAAGCATTCTGCAATATCTGCAAATTTACTTGGTAAGGTAAGAGTTTTATCACAGCCACTGAGAAGTAGGTTTACATCAGTTCTCTTTCCAATTCCCACTATAAGTCCATTTTATAGAAATTGCAGTCCTTTTTTTCTTCTCCCTTCCTAAAAAAAAAAAATGTTGCAAAGCAGCTGTATTTCCTCCTTTCATCCAAAGGTCTTTGAGCTTATCTTGTAATTTGCTTAGCAACCCCCAATGCTGCTGGAAAAACCCAAGGATTCATTTCTGTTTAAGGGTGCAAAATATAAAATAAAACAGGTACAGAAAGGAAATCAGTAAGTACACATGCATGTGCTCCCAGATGTTTTACTTCGTTCCCACTGAAGGCTCAGTTGTTTTAAGGAAATCTGAGAAGGAATAACTACTGTTCTGACATATGTAAACAACTAGTGAGGATTTAACACATACAAAAAAGATCTAACACATTTTATAAAAGACTGGTATAGGATCTGCATGCACTTTTATAATGAAGCATTCTTCATGAATAGCACTGCAGAAATACAATGACAGAGATCCATATATTCCAAAATAGAAATATTGCCTAACACATGGAAGACTGAAACATGGCTATGAACATGGCTGTAAAATGAGAATAAAGTCAGAAAAGGAAAACTTACCTCCCTCTTCCGGGCCAGCTAAAATAACGAAACTCTTGGTAAGTTAGTGCCCGATGCTTTCTAAAGTATTTTCTTATTTGATTTTTACTTACGGCATCTTAAGACTCTTACTATAGCAAATAAAGTAAACCCTATTTCTGTTCTCATCAAATTACCTGGATATTAAGACCATGTGAAATACTCTAGTTCCAACTGTCAGAACACTGAAGTTTAAGTCTGTTTTATATTTTTTTCTCCTCGAAGAATGATCAAATTGTGAAATACTTTATAACTTGTGTCAGTTCCAGCAACTGCAGGGCTGGACTCTGCAGGACAGGAGTCCATGGGAACTCTGAATACCATTGTTTGCCAGAAACTACTGACAGGGAAAAAAAATACAATAAATATACAGAATTAAAAAAAAAGGATCATGAAGAAACACTTTCTTAGTTTCTGTATCAGAAATCTTTACTGAATGTTTTCCCCTGATAGACAGAAGTACTTACTTTTTCGTTTTCCCACATCCATATCAGAAGTAGCTGCTTCATGGAGGAGAACCATTCCTAAAGTAACGCCACCATCTGTGAATGCTGTTTAAGGCCAAATTGACAAATATACTACACACTCACTGCTAATTTCATAAACTCTGCTCCAACCCAACACCTGAGGCATCAAAACTCACCGCAACAAGCAACTATAGAAAAAAACAAAGTCACTCATTCATATAATTTAATTTAAAAAACAGAACATATAGGAGTCTTACATAAGTTTAAAAAATTGCTATTTCAGCTTGTAAGGAATTAGCGATCCTTCCTAAAGAGAGGCAGGTCTGCTCCTAATACTGTTTTACACCATTGGAAAAAATCTCAAGAGGTATTTAACAATATGTGGGCATTCTAATCAGCTTAAAAAAATAAAGAGTACTTAGTATTTTACAATTTAAGAAAAACAAGAAAAAAAAATACACAAACCAAAACAAATAAAATCATTTATTAATCATGGACAAACAGTACAGGAGGAGACAAGCACCCCAAATTAAATACTGAAGATATACTGGTAAGTGAGAAACTAACTGATGTGTCTGAAGGTAAATCTGCTATTCTGTGCATTTGCATACTATGAGAATGCTGACAACTAGAGGTTGCAAAAATGCAAGACAATATTTGGGGAAAAGAAAGAAAGAAACAAACAAACAAACAAGAACAACTCCTGGATGAAGACAAAATAATGCATAGGCTGTTACAGGTGAAAAGACAAGAAACAGAAGTTTGGGTCACATAACTACAGTTATAACTGATGGATCACAAACGTGTAAGCTGAGGAAGACAGTACTGAATTTCAGAGTATTCTTTTCACTCAAAAGAAGCATTTTTACTCAAATGGGAAAGGCGAGAGCTCTCAACATGCAAGTTTATGCTCACCTTGCTTGATGGCACCATATTTGCATGGAAAAATCTGAATCACTGTCATGAATGAGAGATAAGATTAAAAGTAAAGAGGAGCAAAAAATAAGAAAAAGAAAAAAGAAGAGAAAAACAAGCAAGAATTAAGTAAGAGAGATCAAAAAGATAAGACATACAGAAGAACAGGAGTAATCCTAATAAACTTGGTAGTTCCTCAAGAATCCATATCTTTAACATTGTGTTTGGTTCAGTAATATGTCAAGGAAGGAGGCAGGAAAGATCAGTAAACAGCTCTCTATTCAAATTAATGGTCTTTGGCATAAGAAAAGCATAGTTGTCAACACAGGAAAGCTCTAAGTTTCTGCAACAGTATTAGGAGACAGATAAGAGACTTGACAAAGTGCTCAAAAAAAAGGCATTAGCATAAGTTCACAGAAAAACTGTCACCAACCAGATTCATCTAAGAAGGATACTAAACAGAAGAACAATGTGTGTTTCTGCCACAAATTGGGCTTGGCTGCTTCCATGGATATAGTTCTGTAAGAAACAAAAAGCAACTGAATTTAAGAAAGACGGGAGTCAAGTTTAAAATAATTAACAGCTGTAAAATTTGGAACTGTTTCTGCACTGTATCCCATACCACACACAGAAGCCGTAGTGCAGAGAGAACAATTTCAACTGCTGACCACCGATTTGGGCAGGTGATAGAGGAAGGGTGCAACAGCAACATCAAATCTCTTCCCTTTAGCATCGAGTGCTATCAGCCCAAAACAGTGTTTAGACTACAGTAAGTTCAGCTACGTCTCTCATGACCCAAATTCCTTGTTTTGCAGTGCAAAATACCACAGCAACATCATCTCACACCCCCTGCTAACAAAGTCAGATCCATCCTCACACTACACTGCTATGCTGCATGCATTGCTTTGCTGCTCAGGGACATTCTCTTCCTGCATGTAGCCCCTACGCACCAGCATTTGATATCCTCCCAGAGCTTATCAGGAAAAGGAAAGTCATTGCTAATAGAGTTGAAGTTTTATTTTTTTAATCTCCATGTTAAGATCAAAAAGGGCCTACAAACATGTCAAATAGAAAAAATATAATGAAGCAAAATGAAATGTTTCTGAGAACAGACCAAATAAGAACTTCCACTCTACAAGTTGACTCAGTCTGTAAATGTTTGTGAACTAACACACAAACTTAAGTGGGTTAACACAGTTTGAATTCCAAAGTAAGCCCACTGTTATTGAATTCCTTATGGGAAGTTTGACACTCCATGATGTTGCAATGTTATACTTAAGTAGAAAAGCATGTTTAATGAACAAATCAACTTTTTAATGAAAAAATATAGAGGGCCTGAACCCACTTAACTGGGCATGAAAGGATGCAATAAGATTAATTCATTTGAGAAAAATTACATAAGAACAGTCAGTATCTCAAGAGATGCAGTATCCCCAATATATAAAGACCATTATTACTGTGAATCTCATGTAATATAATGTACAGTGCAGTACCTTTCAAGACACTCAAACTAAGTTTTCCCAGTAGTGGGATTTCACAAGTTTAAAATCACTAATCATCCCTGATTTATCTCAAGAATATCAGAATGTATTTATATGGAAGTTATTAGATGGGTAGAGGAGCTTATTACAAGGCACAGGAAGGAACCTATTAAAAAAAAAAAAAAACTCTATTAAAGTGTCTACCATCTTTTGTAGATAGAGTTTCAATTTGTCCTGCTGACTGCAGGACAGGTAGTCTCACTGACTTACTAAGAAGCCAAGAACAGAATTTCACTCTGACTTCTTTTAGTGCTGGCCTATTCTGTGTTTCTATTGTATTTCTACACAATAAGTAAAAAAAAAATGTTGGCTTACCACTTGTCCCGTATGGGGATTCTTATGAGCATATGGGGGCCCTCTAATGTGGTTCCACATCTGGCCTGATGTCATTGCTAATACAAAACACTAAAAGAAAAGAACACTAATCAATAAGGATTATCTTGTGTCACCAATTTTTTTTTCATTTCATACCAAATACTAGCTTGGAATTCATCCTTAGGCTTTGCACTGTCCTTTCTTTTATTAGCATAAAGGCATCTAATCAAGCATTTAACTAAACTGGGAAAAAAGATCAAAAATTACTAACATACTATCAAAAAGAAAATCTAAATGAATCTGAACTTCCTCTACCAATTTCTTTAAAAGAATTTTTTTTTAAGATTTAACTGTTACTAGCCTCATGCCAACAGTTACTCACCAAAGCAGCAAATGCCCAACCAGTTTTGTTATAAAGAAAATCCAGATTGCTTCCACGCAGATACACAAGGCCTCCAATGACAGCTAACAGTAGTCCTAACATCAACGGTCCAGCATAATTTGGTGGCCTTATCACACGAATCTATGGATAAAAGATATTTATCTTCCCCCAGAAACACACATTATATTCTCGCTCCTAATAATTACACAATATAACAGACTGGAAAAACAAAAAAGCAAACCCGTTTAATACATAATAAACCTGATTCTACTGAAGTTGTTAATGCTTCTTCACACTTTATTTAGACATGCAACCCTTCTGCACACTTTACCAAATAATTCAGAGCGTTATTACAAAGGAGAAGATGAGTCGTACCACCTTATCAGACAGAAAACACAAAATGTTGCTCAGAAAATAATCTAAGAATCCTTAACGATGCAGTGACTTAAAAAAAAAAAAAAATCTTCGGTGCCCAATCTAGATTTTGTAGCTAGGACTACTCAGAAGAGCTGAGAGTACACTTACCCACATAACAACTGATGGGTATTTCCTAGGTAATTATTTCATGTAATAACAAAGTGCTTGTGAAGGAGAAATTATCAATACTTACATTGACATCAGTCCTGTCAGCCACCCAGCGAGCCAGCTGCTCTGCTGCAAAGCCTCGCACCTGAAGTTCGTATGTGTCACCCCGCTTAGGCTTCCCTTTGGCAGGAAAGTTAATGAAAGTTGGAGCAGAATTCATGTTTAGCTATATTAAAAACAAACAGAAAAATTTAACATCACTGAGAAGCCTCTTAACACACGCTGTCATTCCTGTACATGCTTCATTTGCATTTTGCAGCATAGTATAGTTGCCAAATCAATCATAGAAAGAACTATTAATTAAATAGACAATGGTAGGGGAAGGAAAGACAGAACAGAAGGTTGAACTTTTGTATCTTTGTATCTTATAAAACCCAAATGCCCACCTGTTCTAAGACTGAAATCCATACACATGACAAAAACTCTGCATATTTTCCTTGGACATTTCATACTATTTTTAGTAATCAGATATATTTTGAACCCTCTCTCTTATTGAATTAAAAAAAAAAAAAGTTATTTCTCAATATATTTCTTTCCACAACCAAGAGGGTTTTTTAATGGAACAGATATGCTTTCTCTAATAATTAGGTCTACAGCTAACCAGTAATTCAAAATACTTGGTCCAGTTAGTAGAAAATTTGTAATAGATAAGTAGAAGATAGTCCTTATAAAATTGACCATTTTTCCCCCCAGTTTTTTGGAATCTGTTTCTTCCACAAATGCTATGCTCAGACATCTGAAAAACCCTAATAGGAATATGCATAATATAAACAAACCATAGCTTAACAAACGAGCTTTTGGTATAACACATTCCTTTTTCTCCATAAAGACATCCCTTTCCACTTCTCCAGTACAAAAGTTTTTATTAAAATACTGCTCCTTAATTTATGTAGCTTTTAAATGTTGAGATGAGTATCTTCTTGTAAAACTGTAATAAACTCTTAATTTGTTCTGGAATGTGTATGTGGAACATTCTTATACAGTTAAAAAAAAAATCTGGTTACATAATATTGGTAGAGATCAAAATCATGGATACTTCAAAAAGCAAAACATTAACCAATATTGAAAATTGCACTATTTTCTTGTAATTTAAAATAGCCATTTAATAGCCATTCCTCAGGACATCACTGTTCTCCATCTTGTCTCTCCTTGTGTTAAGAAAGAAATTCACTAAAAAATAAGCTCTATGACACACCTAGCAGAAACAGACAACCCAGTTCACTCCTAGCGCCTATCCCAGGATGCTATTAATATTAATGCCAAGATTATACTGCCATTTACTCTCCTCATTTCTTCTGAATTAGAGTGGCAGCTTTTAACTTTAATTTCTATAGTTATTGCAACACTACATTTTATGTATCTCTTGACTTTCTTATTCTCATTTTTCAAAATCCAATTTAAAAATAATGTCTGAAGAGAAAGAAAAGGGTATTACCATTTGAAAGACATCTGAGCCTTCATCAAAATCTACCATAGCAAAAAAAATCTTATTGGTAAATGCACTGGAATACCGCCAGGAGTTTGCTAGAATCTGGTATTCTTCATCAGCTTGCCTGTAAAAATACACAAAAACGTAATGGTATCACATGTTTGTCCAAATGCAAGTTACTAGTCCTCCTCTCTCTCTATGTTAATTTTCCAAAGTCTTCATTTTAAAAACTTTAAGGATAGATATTCATTTAACAACCACATTCAGCATTTAGTGTCACCATTTTTGAAATGCAAGGTCAATGCAACCTGTGACCACAAGCAACCGCCACTTCCATGGGGGTGTTTACAGACATTTGAAGTGGAACAGAGCAGCTCGTGTCCTACTACTCTGTGGAGCATCAAAGTGAACCCAAGTTTGTCCTTTCTGTGTCAGAGAGCAGAAAAACAATTAGCTTTAGCTAACTAGGTACAAAAGTCATCTTTACAGAGCTCTGCTTCCCCTGAATTAATACATAAATAGCAAAATAAACATAAAGATCTATATTAATCACAGAAAGCAAGTAAACTTCAGTCAAGATTCTAATTAACAGCAACTTTTCCCACTGCAAGGCCAACAGTAACTCTGCAAGTATTTCTTTCTCAGCAGCTCATGCCAGCATCAATCTTATGCTTTTCTAGAAGCCTTTTATAAGGAATACTCTGTCTGAATAGTAGAAATGACTTCGTGAGAGCAATCATTAAGAATTACATTATTTTTTCACTTATGCATTATACACTATTCCCACACGCTTAACTTCTAAGAAAATTCTCCTATAACATACCTTAGTATTTTGCTATGGGAAAAGAGGAAAAAAAAAATCCTTTTCCTGTTTTAATACCGTACAGGGCATACGAAGACTTTAAAGTTTAATTTAGAATTGAATTAAGTCCATACTTGCAAACAACACACTGCCTGTGAGGCTGCAGCGCAGTAAACATCACAATCACGGAATAGTTTCGAGGTGGTGCCTTCACAAGGCGTCGAAACTTATCTCCATTCATTCGGATGACGGATCTCTTACTGGCCCACTCCATTAACTGGCTCACTTTCTCCGATAACACCATCTGAAAGTGGGGGGGGGGGGAATCAAAGCAGCATTATTTTTTTCAATCTCTAACACCACAATCTTGAAGGTCTGCATATATGACACAAGAAACTATTGCACAGTATTTCATAAGAACATTGACACTCTATTAGGATTATTATTCATAGCCTGTTGAAAACTATGCTGAAAATATCAGTTTTAAGACCTTATAGTAAGACTGAGTATTAGATTACCTGATAAAAACTACCAGCTCATTAGCATTTCCTCTTGTTGCTAATTGGGAGACCCATTTCAGGTGCATCACCCCAAGGCACTCAGTCTCCCAGCTTTTACACCCTGCCAGGCACCACATTCTGCCCCAGAGGGCTCCAGAACTCAGTGCTCAGCAGAAAGCACCTGGAGAGGAGCTCAGAACCTGAGCTGGGGGATTGCTGAAAAGCTTCCCCCAGGGAACATTTCAGAGGAAGCGCTCAACAGTAACATTTGATTTTAAAATGAACAGATAGGAATATATCACTTCCATAACTTTACTTGAAGTGACACTAGATAAGGTGCACTGTATATATCACAACACTTATCTAATCCTAACATTGCCAATACATTCCTCTTCGGTGACATAGAAAAACAGTTTGCAGTAAGCAGCTACCTACCTTAAAAAAGAAAATTAAAAACGAAGAAAAAATATTTTAAAAGCCCTAAAAAAAAAAAAAGCCAGCAGGTGGGGCAGAAGACGTGGCTGTGATTGACAAAGAACTGGGCTAAGTTTCCCCCCTACACACAGCCCATGAGCAACATCCAAACACTGAAACACTCGCCTCTCTCTTCCTCCCCAACTCCCCGCTCCCCCCCCCCAAAAAAAAAAAAAAGAAAAAATCAGCAAAAAATCTTGAAATAGGCAAAAATGTATATATGCACACACGCGCGCACACACATATACGCACAACTCGGAAGCGGCCGCGCAGCAGCGCAGGCCCGCGCCGCTCCTCTCACCTCCTTGCGCTTCTGCCCCGCGGCGCCGGGGCCGCCGCTCGCCGCCAGCAGCAGCAGCGCCAGCACCGGCAGCGCCGCCATAACGACCCCTTCCCCCGGCCGCGCGCCTATTGGCTGAGGGCCGAGAGGGCCGCTGACCCACTGGCCCAATAAAACCGCCGGTGCCGGCCTATTCGCTAATCATATGGCTAATCCCCGCCCCCGGGCTCTCGCTAGCCAATAGAAGCGAGGCAAGCTGGAGGTGGGTGATTGGCTGTGGGGAAGGAGGCGGTTGGCGGCCTGAGTTATGGCGGTGCTGGTTGCGTCGCGGCGGGACAGGAGCAGCAGCTCCTCTGCTCTCCCGCTGGCCCGGGCCTGCGTCCAGCGCTCGCGGGCAGCGCGTTACGTGCTGTGGAGCGCCGCGCTATTGCGCTGCGTGTCCGTCTTCCCGGTCGTCACGCGCAGCTATTGCTAGAACCGTATATTAAAGTCGCTAAAATCACCCAGAAATGAGAAGCTGAACTCACGCGCGTGCTTGGAAAATAACTGACATATCAATAGGGGAATCTTCAGCGTAGTTTCTTCCTAAAAGAAAAAAAAGTGCCTTGCATTTTTTTTTTTAATGCAGATCATTGTTTGAAGACGCGTAGGATATATAAACTCTTCGTGGAGCAGCGGAGCTCCCTGAAGCAGAGAAATCTTCTATTTCATGTCCTTAAATACGATGAGGAAGGAAAGGGGGAAAAAAAAAAAACATGTGTCAGAAGTGGGATTCGAACCCACGCCTCCATACGGAGACCAGAATACCCAGCCCTGCGCGGGAAGGCGCGTCACGCCTTGAGTCTGGCGCCTTAGACCACTCGGCCATCCTGACACCGCGATTGCGAGTGCCGCGGGGACGCCCTTGGTGCTTGCGGGACCGCCGTGCGCACACCCTGTCCCTCCTAGCCGTTCACTGAGCAGCTCCCCGCGCTGCTGAACGGAGCGGGGCCCGGGGCCGCCCCCCAGGCGCGCGGCTCGGGCCGCTCCCGCCGCCTCCCGCTCCTCGCCCCGCAGCGTCGCTTCGCCGGACTACGCCTCCCGAAGTGCCCCGCGCGCGCCGCCCTCGGCGCGGCCATTTTGTTTTTCACGGCTCGCCAAGGGTACGCGCTGCTCCGCCGGTGACCATGGTGCCCGTGGCCAGGGCCGCCCTCAGGCTTGCCGGTAAGCACGGGGTCTCTGGAGGCCGGCGGCGCCGCGGGGTGGGACGGGGGCTGCACCCTGTTCCTGGCAGAGCTGCCCCAGAGCGGGACCCGCTCGGGCCCGGGGCTCGAGAGGGCGCGAGGGGCTGCGACGCCCCCCCCCCCCCCCCCCCCCCCCCCCCCCCCCTCCTCCCGCACATTTCGCCATTCAATACTCTAT
>VWPW01025358.1:15512-49188 GCA_013389825.1 Crypturellus undulatus
ACCCCCCCCCGCTTTTTCCTCCCTTTTCCGCCTTATAATTTGATTCTTTAGTCTGTATTTTCTCGTAAATAAATTGTGATGTACGAGTATAATTTATGTGTATGTCTCCTGTGACCTACAGATACCCTCCTGCATTTGTGGTGCATAGTTTACCTCATGCAGAGGCCCCGTGTTACTTCACTTCCTTTCATCTTTTTCCACCTCCTTCACCTCCATTCAAAAATTCCCTGAATAGATGAAAAAGCTGTTATTAGTATCAACTGTTTTCAACGAATATATTTGATGCCGGACTTCATCGTGTAAAAGTCCTTTCTAATATATAAGAAAGGCTTATAAATGCCAGTAAATACTGAATACACACAAGCACACAAACTGCTTGAACTTTATGCAGCGGGAAAAAAGATAACATACTAATTAAAAAGGCAATTTAGAGAAAGGTGTTACTGGAATAGATTTCAAAAATGGCTTTATAGAGAGAAACTGGAAAAGCTGATGCTTAAATGTCAAGGCGTTCTGTATGATCCCATATTTCAGAATCCTTCCAAGGTCTTAAATCCAAAAGAACTTTTCTTTTTAAGCTCTTAAAAGGAAGGTAAGTCCTGAATGCTAGTGCCTGTTTTTGTGGTGATAGAAGAGGAGGGTTCTGAATAACTGCAATGTATTTTTAGTTAACTTACAAACTTCTACTTTACTAAGCTCGTGGCATTCAGCACACCTCAGTGAGACAAGCTCATCGCAAATACGAACCAAACTTCCACGATAAATATGGCAACATGGTCCTCGTCGGGGGAGCTGTAGTCTTTACTTCCGTTTGGACATATGTAAGTGTTCCTTTTTTGCCATCTTAACAACTCTGTTGTAATTGTAGCTGTAATTGTACTAGATTTTGCTAAATATTTAAATATAAAAACAAAAGCAGAAAAATGTATAGGTGATTATCAATATTTATGGATGATATATAAGAACTGAATTCTATTGATATTCTTGCACATTCCATAGGCATTGTTTTGAAAGTAGATATTTTGGAATAGAAAACCAAAGCATTTAAATATTACTCAGTATAAGTATTTGTTCTGTTTTATGAAAAGGCAAATAAGGTATCATATTCCAGTATAAGAGAAGTAAAATGCAAATAATAAAAAATAGCTTTTATCATAAGGTCTTTGAAGTTAGTAATTTTGTTTTTTTTTCCTCTTCTTCCACAGGTGCTAACACAAGCTGGAATGGAGTGGGGTTTGTCACCTGTTGGCAGAGTCACCCCAAAAGAATGGAAGGAGTAATTGTCAACATACGTTATGAACTGGTCGAAGCTTTCACTGAAGACAGTGCTCACGCCATTAATGTAGTGGCATTTGTTTCCTGATAACCACTTGTACTGTGGCATTCCCTGATGTAATAAAAATATCTGGAAACCTGCCTGCCTCTCCTAGGTTTTGTGTTCGATGTCCTGTAAAAGTATGTGAAAGCTCAAAATAATAATCTGGTATTTTGGACAGTTCCTGCTGTTGCTTTTAAGGCTACTAATAGATACTGGCCAAACTGTGAGGCGCAAGCCCAAAACATTGTGTAGTTCTCATGTCACTCAGGTGGTGTGTGTGTGTGGATATATATAAATAAAACAATTTCAGGTACGTCCTCACTGCAGAGTTCAGATCACTCTATAAATACCTCTGGCTGCTGCTGCTTTTCCAATTACAAAGTGCATAATTTAGCTTGAGGTGTCAGTTTACTTCAGAGTGATATTTTTTTCCTTCTAAATCATGCTATAATTAAGTTGTTTCTCTCTGAATTTTTGAGAATTGCATAGACCTGTGTCTTTCCACTACCAGGTACTGATTAAAATCTGAATTTTGGGGTCTTGGATATCTCAAAGAAACAGGCTCTTTCTCAGCAGGGCATTTCCCAAGGTTCAGAGACCCCTGCGTTCCCTCGTTAAGGCATTAGCGTACTCGTCACCAGGAAGCAGACTGGCCCCGGTGCAGACTTTAAAGCCGTGGGTCCCTGAGCCCTTGCAGCGCCGGAGCCGCCGTGTTGGTAACAGCCAACGCAGCCGCGGCCGGGGCGCTGCGGCGGCGCCTGCTCGTTACAGACTCCCCGTTACAGACTCATTAGCCGCAATTAGCCGGGCTCCTCTGCGGACCCCAGCGCGAGGCGGGAGGAGGGCTGTCACGTGACCGCCGCGGCGCCTCCCGGTCACGTGCGCGCTAGCACGTCACGTGCGCGGGGCGGGGCCATGGGGCGGGGCCTGGGGATGGCGCCTGCCGCGGAGGCGGCCGCCGGGCGCTGTGGTGGGTACGAGGCGTCGGGCGCGGCGCGGCGGGGAGGGCCGGCAGCCCCCGGTGCGGCGGGGAGAGCCCTAGTGCTCCTAGCGGCTTCTCGCGAAGCGAAGTGACTCGGCCCCCAAAACGCGGCTCTGCCACCCGAAGGGCGCCGGGACGGTGGGGGCGGCGGCGCGCCCGGGGGGCCGAGGGGCGGACAGGCCTGTCCTGGGCTCCCTCCAAGACTCTCCGGAAAGGCGCAAGTTTCGGTGCCGCCGCCTTGAGGTAAAACCTCGCGGAGAGGCGCGAGGGGAAGCTCTGCTGCCCGCGGCAGACGCGTGTCTGCGTTGCGGGCACCGCGCGTTTCTTCACCGAAGCCCCCGCAGCCTTTCGGTGCGGTCAGCAGAGCCTGCGCTTCCAGCCTGGAGCTCTCGCTGCGAAGGCAAACGGGCCGAGAAACATCTCCGTGTTTGGCCGTGAGAAGCTAGGGAGGCGTCTGCAGGGAGATGCTGTGTGAGCAAAGCCCGCTTTGATCAGGTGGTGATTGCGGCTGATCGTGTTTAATTGTAGGGAAGAAATGAATCTCTTTTCCCCCTTGCTAGATGGAGAAGTCTGGGCTAGTGTAACCTGTCATTTACAGTTTTATTCTCTTTTCCCATGGAGAATGTGCCGGGCGTTGTCTTGCTCTGTATTTTGAGCCTAAGCTGGAGAGTGGGGAGCCCTGAGGACCTCGGTGCAGTCGAATAATAGAGAGGCGACTAAATTACGCCCCATTCCCAGTGTTTACGGGGGGTGTGTTCTCCAAAGAGTTACTCCAAGGACAAGATTGAAGATTTGATAGGATTTTTTTCTCAAGTATTATCTGGTTCTTGCTAGGACCAAAGCAGAATGTTTTCAGTCTGTACTTTTTTTTTTTTCTCTCTCTCTCTTTCTCACTCTCTCTCCCTCCTCATCCAGCTTTACCAGAACCGAAATCCCTCCAAGCAGTTTCTATAAGCTGCTGACCAAGCAGGACTCGTTAAACTCTTGAGCAATGTCAACTGCGGCCCAGCCTCGCGGCGCTGTCCATCCCTGATACAGGCCTGCAGTTTCCCCCCAAGATTAGGCTTGCTTTATCTAGTTACATTTTTCAAATATATATTTTTTTGCAGGTGGAGATAATGAAGCCCTGTTCTTTTGTATCAAACCAGATCTCCTGTAACTGCTTCTTCAGTAGTGCTTCAAGCCATCAGTGAAATAATTCACCTTAGTCTTTTTACGCTCTCCTTTTTTTTTTTTTTTTTTCTCTTGTGTGTCTGCATGCTTTTAAGGACAGGTACCATTTTCCCACTTAATATAATTAGTGACTTATCTTTCTGCTGCCATTGAGTAAATAGAGCTGTCAAGTAGGACCCTGTCATTTAGAAATTTAATCAAGTCTGCAGTTATAAAGACTGGAGTTGAATCTGATAAAGACTGGAGTTGAATCTGGCATCTGTGTGGTTTTAGCTAGGCTTGTTAGCTTGCAGTTTTAAGATACTATGTATAGAAATCTTCACTGAAAACTGAACAGTCCCTGCTTTGAAAAGTGCACAATGTTTGTGGCTGTTACATGTTCTTAGTGATCCTGGGACAGATGCTGGGCAATTTTATGGTGCATATTTGTCATACAGAGATGCTTGGGTTAGCTCAGGCACTAGAAGCACTAAAGCCTTTTTTTTTTTTTTTTTTTTTTTCCTCCCCTTCCCTCTGGAATAACACAGGAGTCGAGGGTTGTGCAAGTGCTGTAGCTTCCATTTCATATGATTCATTTCTTCTCATAGCGTGAGGTTGAGTGGCTTAATTTTGACTTCATCAAACCTTAGTTATCTTGCTTCACATATTTTTTACTTACAGAGACTATTAGCACACCCAAAAAATGGTTTAGAGATTTGCATCTGAGTTTCTCTGTCATGCTGTCCCTGACGACTGTTTACTTTTTCCTTATGCAGAAACTATTGTTGAAAGTAGAAATTCTTTGCACTGCCTCATTCACTTAGAAGCTCTGATTTTCTTAAGTAGGTAGCATTGAATTTTGACCTGTACACAGCCCAAGCATTAAGCCTGAAACTGTACTTGCAAGACCATATGAAGATTTAGTCTAATTAGGAATGAACTCTGGATTTTGGTTCTCTTGTAAAGCTCTCATGTGCGTCCTCCCCACTCGCTGAGTGCTGCTGCTCCAGGCACCATCTCTGCTATTGCAGAGTCACATCCTTTGGAGGGCTCTGCTGCTTCCATTGATGGTGTCAATGTACAAACAAGGAAGTATTGCAGGTTTGTGTTTCGCAAAACACAAGCCAAAGAATAACGGCAGGGTATAAGACTGTCTGAAATTGACATTTCTGAAGGTACTGGCCACTAAACAACATAATAGAGAAGACAAAGAGAAGCTAACGTGCTCTTAAGGAGTTTGCTCAGTGTTCTCTGTGACATGAAACTGCTCTAATGTTACTGCAAGATAACAGTAATAGCCCTAAGCCTTTTCGCTTCTTGTGCTCTAAATACATAGCTGTTAAACAAGATGGGGAGTTTTTCCTCCCTAAGTCCTGAAGTTGTTCATGTACTGATGATCTGCCCACTTCTGCAAAACATCCAGCCACTTCTGTCTTCAAAATTCTAGTTATGCTGAAATGGACATGACATCAAGCATCTGAAGTAGCACTGAGGTTTTGTATGTGGAACCGTTTGGTTTTGAACATTATTATTCTTCTCTGAAGCCATGTATGATCCATAATTTAGTTAGCAACTTATTTTAAATAACTTTCAACTATATATTATTTATTAGCAATCTTTTTATTGTTGATTATAAGGATCTACAGAGTTAGCATATTGTTAGTTTTTCAGATGTTACAGAAAATATTTATGGTTTCAGCTGTATCCTGCCAGAGCCTTGACTGCGAGGTCACCTTCAGAGCTAATGCCTTTCACTAGGTATCTGTGTGTGTATATGTATATAGAACTTGTTATGGGTGGCAGGAGCGCAGGAACAGGAAGTTCTAAGTTCAGACCATTGCTCCAGCATTCCCAGACTGCTGCACAGCCCCAGGTGGATCATTTGACTTCTGCATCAGGACCTTCTTCTTGTAAACTTGGTAAAATATTAACACATATAGGAGAACTAGGATTATATTGTCAATACTGTACATTGCTTGTGTGTGTCTAGTGATAATTTATTAGTATAACAAGCATTTTTTTTCAGACTTCACTGCTGTTTTTTTTATTGTTAATGATGTTGGGGGATCTATTGAGCAAAATTATTTTTCTTAGAGTTTCAGCCAGGATATTTCTCCAGGGCAGTATTTTTATTATAGGTAGAGTATTATAAACAACCTGCAATATAGAATAGTGGAATGCTATTATAGATAAAAGCTTTTAAGTTAAACCCAAGTCATTATTCTGTTAATTTTATGAGTGGATGGAAAAGGATACATCTATTCTTACTCTCATTATATGTTAACCTTGTACTCTCTGAAAATAAGATCTCATTAAAGTGCCAAGAACACAGGAGATGCAGATAACTTGGCATTCAGAAATCTCAGCAAGCCTGCTCAAAGGTTTACAGGAAAGCTTAAATAGATTATGAATGTAACTGTTCAATGTCAATAACATGATGTAGCTGCCTTGAAGAGTCTTGAACTGCCTTGAAGATGCACAAATGGTGCATCCCTTTGAGAAAACTTTAAAGTATAATACAAACTTTTAGCTTGCAAAAATGCAAATGAAATCTTTGTTTTACTGGTTTGTCTCTTTGCTGTAGACGAAGATAATGATGCATAAATCGTATATGTCCAGTATTTTTTTTTCCTAAAGAAAAACTCAAGAACAAAAAGAAGAGAGAGCTTTATTCCACATAAGTTCTGAGACAGAAGTTCAAAAGTCAGTTACAGGAGGGGAAAATATATATATACAATTTCTTTTTGTCTTACGCCTTTATGCCTCTCTGTTTTGCTGAATTACAAGCCCTTACAGGAAAGGGTTTTCTTTACTGTGTTTTCAGGGCCCAAAGCCACAGGATCATGATCAGTTGGTCCTGAAAGAACAGTCTTTGAATTACCTAAACAAACAAAACCCCCTTGGTTTTGGCAGTGGAACAACTGATGCTTGCTTGCTTTTGATTTATTATTTACATCAAACAAATCCTTGATGGTGTGTTCTTTAAAGGTCAGATGCACTTGAAACAAACATGAAATAATGAGATTTTTAACATGACCTAAGGGATCCTCAATTATGGCTGTTAAATAATTCTTTTTTCCACTTCTGCAAATACCATCCATCATAACTGAAGTCACTTTACAAATCTTATAGGTAGCTATGTTAGACCACTACAAAGGAATAGCTCTAATGAGTGCTTTTCTCTCCTTAGGATGCCTTTTAAGTGGGAAAACTTGAAGCGGTATTATTTAAAAAAAAAAAAAAAGAGGAGGATGGGGAAAAAAGGAACTAATATGTAAAATGAGCAGCAAGTGGGCAAAGAAACAAGCTGAAAACTGAAGGAAATGTTTTTCACTGTGACATCAAGCTGTAATAACATCAGATGGAGGGGAAACAGTGTTTATATTGTTGTTTATACCTTTATCAGCACATCTGCTTTTTTGATGTGCAGGCGGACATTCAATAGCCATATTGCTGGCTGTTACAACGTTGTGACGCTAGTGTACCGTAATACACACAGTGCTGCCGTTGGCTTGGTGCGTGGCCGTTGGCTTGGTGCGTGGCCTACAGAAAAGGCAGTTTCAAAGCTGTTTCCTCGTTGGTTGTAACGAGCAGCTCTAGTTGTGCCACGCTCGCGGCTGGGCTGAGCCTGCTGCTGCCCAGCTGCCAACATCCCGGGCAGCTCCTTGTTCTAGACAGCAGCTCACTTAACGTCGGTCTTCAGTCAGATTTTCACTGTAAATAAAAGGATTTTACTGCCTTTACTTCTTTTCTAAGCATCAGTGTTTAATTTTTGTAAGTTATTTTGTGTGTCATTGAGGTAAACTTGAAGATGGAATATAATCCCAGTATTCACAAACTTCTGTGGTTTTCTAGCATATTTCAGTGTGGAAAAATGAAACTTTCAGATCATCTGTAACTGGAAACAGTTTTGAAATCCGGCTGAAAAGAAAGCAAACTGATATTATTAAATATTGCTAATGTTCAATGTAATTTAATTTTCTCTAAATCCCCAGGGTAACAAGCGGGTTAAGCACATGCTTAAATTTAATTGCTCCTTTTGTCATCTGTATTTTTTGCTGCTTTCTCTGCAGTCAAACATTAGATAGATTACTGTGACTTCTTCCTTGTTCAGTAACTTCTCACTCTTTGGAAAAGGAATACAAATTTTCAAAGAAAAAAATGAAAAAACATCTGGATGTTTCTTCTTTTACATTTTTATTCCTTCTATTATCTGACAATTTAAGCTTTGTATCCCCCCTTTCTGCTCCAATCCTTTGCATTAGCCACTTTTTCTGCAAATTAATTTCACTTTAGGTTAGCATTTTTTTCTAGTCTTGCTTTTATAAGCAGCAGTAAATGTGTCGGTCTTCAGCAGAGCAGAAGTTAGAATTTTCGGAATGAGGTACAGAAGAAGCTTGATTTTTTTTTTTTTTTTTTTTTTTTTTTTAGGGTGAATGTCACTGTCACTCCTTAATACATAAGGATAATAAATAAGAGATACAAGAGTGGAAAAAACACAATCACCTTTTAGGTTCCTATACATTGTATCATCCTGTATCCTGAGCAGTCCCACAATGGGTGTGTCTCACTTTTTTGCTCTTTTCTCCCTGTAGTTTGAGGTCACACACCAGTGAGGTTGTTTTGTGCAATTAAATTATCTTGCTTGTATTAAGCACAAATTATAAATGTCTGAATATTTTTTTTTTCTGTGAAAGTAGCTAGAAGTAAATAGCTGAAGGCCTCTCCCAACTTACCTCTGCCCAGTGTGATACCTTGGTCAGATTTTGATGCCTATATCTAAAGGGAAAGTCTTAATGAATTCTCTTTTGCCCTTCAGTGATGTGAAGACCGGAGTAGGATTTGACAATGGAGGCCAGATCTGTTGCCCTCAGTGTGGAGGGAATGACGTGCAATTCCTGCGTTGAGACCATCGAACAGCACATTGGGAAAATCAGCGGCGTCCACAGCATCCAAGTAAGTGACATGACCAGTATTTCTTACCAAGCATCACTCATATGCGAGAAGGCAAGGGAGGGAAATAAATAGAAGGAATACATTCCATATCTTCCCGGAATACTTGTGTTAGAGGTACGTTAGTGTCTAATGCTTGGAAGCATTAGGCAGGAAAAAAGCCACAAATGTGAGAATTACTGAAGTAGGAGCTACGTTATTGTAGTTATTCTTCTTGGATTATTTTTGTTTTATTATTTCACAATACTGAATTAATTATGAGGGGGGAGAGGGGAAAAGGTTTTTTTAAAAGGGGAGGGGAGTGAAAAGAAAGCCGAACTCCTAAGACTTACATCAATGAAGGAAGCAATTGGTCCTCATGAGTTGAACTCAGTAAATATCAGCATTTTGGCCTCACACAGCCCCCTAGGCCTTTTCTTTCAGACTGACAATACAGATGTCACTTGCACAGACTCAATAGCATTTGTGTTCCTGACATGTGTCAGTCTCGTGCAACAGGGTGAGATTTTTTGTCTGTGGGAAGTGTCACATATCTTGTATACAGGTTTAGAGTAAGTATTTTATTTTGAAGCTGAATAATATTTGTAAAACTACTTTTGGCAAGCAAATATACTATAAAAACAGCCCAAGTAAAACAGGACTATAATAAGCTTCAAGAGATCATATTTGGTAATCATGATTACAGCATTAGAGCTTCAGTTTAAGTGATTTGTTCTCAGGAATCATCTTTGAGAATATTAAAACAAAGCTTTGTTTGGTGCTTTTTTTTTTTTTAATTATATTACTCGGAGGCGAGCCTTGGCTGGCTAATGCAGACACAGAGCTGCATGTACGTTATTTTGCCTCCAACAGCCATGAAACCAATAAATGTCTGTGTTACTAATCCTGCTAGGGCACCTAATTGGCACTAAAGGGAAGAAAGGTGGTTCTTAAAATTATTTAGCTGATGTAATTTAATCATGACTGTGGTCTTTGGCTTGTGTCTTTGCCCATGGGAAAGATAAAATTGGATGATAATGTGTTTGCCCTCTGGCAGGCATCGATTCTCCCTTTTGGAAATTGCAATAATTATGTTTAATTATATCATCGGTTGGTACAAATATCCTCAATTTATTTTCCATCTGATGTGAAAGTTTAATGTCAAATCAGGAATGCTGTGGATCACCAAAATGTACGGAGAGAGAGAGAGAAATAGCTTTTTTAATGTTTGTCATGTCATGTCATTTTAAAACTGATTTTTGTTTTGTGAGATTATGTGCACTTTATTCCTCGTAGCAGGTTAGCAGCCTGTGATATTGTCACTTGCTGCTGCAACACACTGTAGCCTTCTGCTCTGCCCCTTCTGCACCAAGAGCACCTTGGTTTGCTGACACTTGAGCTCTTCTCCCCCACTTCCCCAGACCCCAAGATCTTTGCAACTGTTGGACTTGTGTTGCTAGCGATTCAAGCTGGGAGATTTTTCAGAGAACACAGAGAATGGTTTTCCTCCATTCTTGTAGCCCAAGGAAAGCTAATAATGGTCAAATTGTACAAGCGATTCATATTCTTTGTTTTGTTTTCTTCCTTCCTTGTGGGCTGTTTTGCTTTTGACATTGAATTACACTAAGCCAATTCAGGAGCGTTCCGGTTTGGAAGTTTCGTTATTTGCTGTGAATTTCATTAGGTGCTGTCAGGATGTTGAAAGTAGTGGCAGGACCACTTGTAAAGGATTCTGAAACTGTTTTTAAAAACACTCTCCTCTGTCTAGCCACGTTGGTGCATAGATAAACAGAAGTTTTAATCAGGTTCCCATCTCTTAAATGCTGAGTTTGCTAACTGAGGTTTTGGATTTTTTTTTTTTCTTTTTAATCTTTCAAGGTATCTCTAGAGGAAAAGAACGCAGCCATTATTTATGACTCCAAACTGCAAACTCCAGGAACTCTGCAGGAGGCAATAAATGACATGGGATTTGATGCTACTTTAGCCGATTCAACGCCGCAACCTGTTTTACTTGACACTGTTTTTCTTACTATTCCTCCTGAGTCGCCCCTAACATCTAAACAGATCCGTAGTACACTCCTGACAAACAAAGGTGTTCTGGATGTTAAAGTGTCCTCTGACCAAAAAAATGCAGTGGTGACTTTCATTTCCTCCATTATAAATAGTAAACAGATTATCCAAATGGTCCCAGGGGTAGATTTAGGAATTTCAGCACCAGAGGTGGCTCCTGGCACGGACGACACTGCTGCGAGCAGCGCGGTGCTGCGCCTCAGAGTGCAGGGCATGACCTGCCACTCCTGCACCAGCACCATCGAGGGCAAGGTCGGCAAGGTGCAAGGAATTCAGCGCATTAAAGGTAGGATTTTGGTTATTGTCACATCACTTGGAGCTGACTCTGCTGTCTCCTGACAGCTCTTTGTTACTAGATGTCTTTCCTCTGGACTGTACTAAATACTAATATTTTTCTGTCCAGTTAAAAACTATTAATATTGACATATATTTCCTTTTGTCTAAGAGATCTGGATAAAATTGCCTGTACAAATAACTTTAACATAAACATAATGTCACAGGCCTTTGGGGGGAAAAAAATAAATGTAGTGAAAGATTTGGTGGCAGGGAGGAAGGAGATAAAGGGATTTAAAATTGTTGTAGTTCTAGAAGAAGAAAAAAAAGAAGGAAAGAAAATATATTGTGGTGATTTATAAAGCTACTTAACTTCCTTTTTACTGGAGTTAATTTTCTGGACATCAAAAGCGTTCTTGGAAAGTTTTGACAAGATCAATTGTTCTTAGCGTGCTGGGCAATAATGTGCACTTATTTTTATTGTTTCCTTCTTAGTATCCCTGGACAATCAGGAAGCTATTGTTGTGTATCAGCCTCATGTCATTACAGCAGAAGAAGTAAAGCACCAAATTGAAGCAGCGGGCTTCACAGCATCTTTCAAAAAGCAGCCCAGACCTCTCAAGCTCAGTGCTTATAACCTGGAAAGTTTGAAGAATGCTCAAACCAAAGGCTCTGAAGCAACACTGAGAGAAAACTCCAAAAATGAGAATGACACAAAGACCGTTGTCTTCAGAATCGATGGCATGCACTGCAATTCATGTGTCCTCAATATTCAGAGCACTATATCAGCACTCCCATCAGTAACGAATATAGTTGTTTCATTAGAAAAGAAATCTGCTATTATAAACTACAACCCAAACTTAGTTAGTGTAGGTGTACTGCGAAAAGCCATAGAGGCAGTGTCTCCAGAGACCTTTAGAGTCAGCCTTCCTGGTGAACATGAAAACGTAGCGCTGTTCACCACGGGGGCATCTCCACCCAAATCTCTGCCGGTCGCTGTGAAGGATGCGAGCCAGCCCCTTACTCAGGTTGTTGTGATAAACATTGAAGGAATGACTTGTAACTCCTGTGTGCAGTCTATTGAGGGAGTCATATCCCAAAAGGCAGGTGTCAAATCGATATATGTCTCTCTCCCAAATCGTAATGGGACTATAGAATATGACCCTCTACAAACAAGCCCAGAGGACTTGCGATCCTCAATAGAGGATATGGGATTTGATGCATCTTTACCAGGTAACGTCTGATAAACTCTTTACATCAAAACGGTGATATCCTTTTAAGTTTAATGAAACTTTGAAGTTTATATGTCGAGCTTCATGCTTGCCAAGAGAAGTTTTTTTATCTTCACTAGCAGTGCAATGGTCACTTTACATAAGTGACCATACATCTTTACATAAGGTATATTACGTTAAAGGTGGTCGAGATGCCTGGAAATATAAATACGTTGCTCTACTGATGTTTAAATGGTGTTCCACTTGGCAAATATCTTGCTGTTTTCTGATATTCATAGAATGGATATGGATAATAGGTAGAGCTTTGCTGAGAATACTGCAGATGATTCTGCTAAAATTTATTTATTTTATCATTAAATACTCTGTTCTTGTGGAGTGAATGCCAAAGTGGTGTTTAAGCAGACACAGGCATGAATGAAATGTATCTAGAATGTGAGAAGTGTGAGCATCACAACACTTGCCATGATGACTGGTACAGTATGAGGAGTTTGCATGGTGGAAATACCTAACTAAACAGAAGAAAAGTAGACGTAGGAAGAAAATACAAACAAGTATCTTTTTGTTCTCTATTTTTTGTAAGTGAGGCTTCCCAAAGTAACTTTGAGATTCCATTTCTTGATTTGCTAAGATTTATTTTTCAAAAATAGAGTACAAGAGCTATTTTGGGTCAATAACTAAAGGAATGAATGAGATCACCTGTTTTGACTAAAGTCAAATCTCATTTCATTCCTTTCATGCAGCCCTGCATAAACATAGCTTCTCCTGAATTGCTGTAAACAGCAGGTGTCTGACTTGAGAGCTCTTCTCTAAAGTTGCAAACACTGAATTTTCTGGCAGGCCATGAATTTGATACTGTTTGTGTTAGGTCAAGTCAAGAAAATTGTGTGTGAAACTAAGTTTGCAGTGCCAAGGTTTAGTCTGCAGCCTAATGGCTTGCAGAATGGGACGGGGATTGTACAACATGACAGAGATACAGTGAGGCGGGCCGGGGCAGAGGGGAAGAAAAAATAGTAACAGTACAGTTGGGTAGAAGGTTAATTAGTGGCCTAACCTTTATCATTAAGAGTAAGCAAAAAAGGATGCCCTACAAATGTGGATGAGTCTGCTTGACAGGGCACATACAATTACCATGTCTTGGTCTGAAAAGCTACAGCAACGTGCACTTATGCCTTATTATAACACCAGCTGGTAGCTCACTGCAACAGCTCTTTATAATGTCATCTTTTCTCCAGCAAAGATGGAACTCCCTGTGGTCATAACTCGGCCTTTGCCTGAAGTGAAGGTGGAACCTCACAAAGCAGAGCCTGCTTCCAAAGTGTCGGCACTCCACATTGCTGAACGGGAGACAAAGACTGTGTCCAAGTGCTATGTCCAAGTCACAGGCATGACGTGTGCTTCATGTGTAGCAAATATTGAGAGGAATTTGAGAAGGGAAGATGGTAAGATATATGTCATCAGCATCTGTTACAGTTCTCAGCAGAGAAGTTATCCAGCTTGGGTACAGTATTTTAAAATGGTAGGTTAGTCAAAAGGAGGAGTGCCATTGCTGGGTGATTTGAACATAGTCTGCTCCCACTTAGGTCATAGGATGAAAAGGGAACGTGGTTCTTGCTGCTTTGACTTGCTGGCTGGAGACTCCCCTTGCGAAAGCTGGAATTGGGACACTTTTGAAGAGAAAGTAGATTCTGAGTCTGGGTCCTCTTGAAACTGAAGTGAACCTTTATATGAGTGACATGTCCAGATCTGCCTTAGAGAGGGAAGTGTCTCTGGGTTAGAAAACAGTTAGAGAAGGACAATGTTAGCATGAATTTGAGACACGTAAGTTAAATTAGCTCTACAAGTCAGGACAATTATGTCTATCTGTTGTTGGCATAATGATTATATTTGCAGAAACAAATTGTTGCATGGCTGTGATGTAATGAAGAGTCATTAATATAGACTATGTTTAATTACTGTAATGTAACTGTAATGCACTGTAATGAGGAGGGGTATATTCCAAAGTTAAGCTGGGACGGTAGTTTCTCTCCTGCTAAAAGCTTTTCATTCGTTCTCTTTCTTCAATGTATATGGTAGGATTGAATATTTGGTTAGGCCTACCCTTTCTCATATACATTCATTCAAGTTTTCTTGAAGGGAAGCTTTTTAGAAATGTTATATGTGGATTAAAAATATGCCTATATATGTTTTAGAGTTCCTTTTAAGAAGAAAATCTCTATTTTGTTTGTAATTAGACAGTTAAAAGCATGCAGCTCATTTTGCCTCTGTGGCTTAATACTTTGGTTTCTGTGATCTTCACACAAACACTTAGATTCTTTTGGTCCAGTTATGCCAAGGGTTTTCTCTTCAGAGTCCAGTGTCTTATGACCTGCACTGTTACATTTTTGGTATTTCTTTCAAAAATAAGCCTAAGTTTCTCTTTCTATACACAATGTGATAGATTTTCCAATTGCAATGCAGTAACACAATAGCAATTTATTTCTTGCCATAGAGATGGTGTTTTCCTTAAACTGGAGCAGAAATTCTTGCATGTTTTGTCCTCTAGGAATACATTCAATACTCGTGGCCCTAATGGCAGGGAAGGCAGAAGTGAGGTATAATCCTGCTATCATACACCCCTCCACTATTGCGGAGCTTATACGAGAGCTGGGATTTGGAGCTACAGTGATGGAAAACTGCGATGAAGGAGATGGAGTTCTGGAACTTGTGGTAAGCTGCTGATTTAAAAACAACCCCCACCCTGTCTCTACTACTTACATCTACTGAACATGCTTGTATAAATGTGCCCTTCCCAAAATGATTACCACAAGGAATCAGTAATTCAGGACAGTCAAAAGCACTTTTACCTCTTAATCAGTGTATTTACTGAGGAATCTGTGGGTTTGATAACAGGAGGGACCCTTTATTTTACAGGTGAGAGGAATGACTTGTGCTTCTTGTGTGCACAAGATAGAATCCACCCTCATGAAGACTAATGGAGTGTTATATTGCTCAGTGGCTCTTGCAACTAATAAAGCACACATTAAGTATGATCCTGAACTTGTAGGTCCTCGAGATATCATACAAATGATAAAGGTAAGTTTTGTGAGGACACAAAAGTCTCATTAAAAATACCCATTGTGCTTCCAGAAGTTACATATTCCAGGACTGAAAAGCCCTTATTTTGAACCAGTTATAGAAGGGAAGATTACCAAAGGAAAAGTCCATCTCATCTCAATAAGTTGCTTGGTGTTATCCGTTAGTTTCTATACCTCTGTGCCTCTGGAAGAAGCATTTCAAAAAAACACATTCTAGAATAGCATGTTGTTGTTTTTGAAAAGGTTTTTGAAAAGCTTTCTTTTTGATCATCTTTTGAGAGCAAGAAAGGCAATCATCTTAGAAAAGTTAATGAAATAAAGCAAACACATGGATAGTCCCACAGTAATCTGTCCATAACTCCAGAAGAGTACAACGTGTCTTTGAAAATTGACTGTTTATTCTTACTCTGCTTTTTTTCCCTAGGATTTAGGTTTCACTACATCCTTAGTCAAAAAAGATAGATCTGCTAGTCATTTAGACCACAAACAGGAAATAAGACAGTAAGTATTCCTGAATATATTTAAATTCTATATAGACAGTCCCCTTTTTGATATTTTCCTTTTTAATCAATGATGAAGTTTGTGCAAACCAGCAAAACTGTTGTAGAGTTTGTTAGTTAAAGTGTTATCCATCGTTCGACTGCAAAAAAAAAAAATTTTCTTCTTCCTTAACCCCCAGATGGAGAAGGTCATTCCTTGTGAGTCTGTTTTTCTGTATCCCTGTCATGGGGCTGATGATTTACATGATGATTATGGACAGTCAGCTTGCAGATGCTCATGCACATCACAACATGAGCGCTGAGGAAATGGAGACCCTTCATTCCTCCATGTTCCTGGAACGTCAGCTCCTACCAGGATTATCTGTTATGAATTTTCTGTCGTTTTTGCTCTGTGTCCCTGTACAGGTAAGCAGCCATACAACGACCATTGGCGTGTGGGGGTTGGACATTTAAAGTGAAAGGCAATGAAGAAATGGAGTTTGACACGAGACTTTAATGATGCTGATTGATAGAAAATGTGTTTTGAGGTTGTTGGAGCAGATCAGTCAGTGTATGGGTGCTCTACGGCCAGAGGCAGCTTTCCTGGTTGGGCATAGGAAGGATCTGGCACCGCAGCACAGCATGAGCGGAGGGGGACACCATGGTGGGGAGTGTAGCCAAGGATAGAGCTGGGACTCTCATTGGGAAGTGGTGGAGATGTCAACCCCCAGAAACAGGCGTCGGCACCTTATGGAAGTGTTGTCCCCATGCGTTACGAACACGTGTAAAATGGAACTGGTGTTGCTGTTGTTGCAGGTGTTTGGAGGCTGGCACTTCTATATTCAAGCATACAAAGCAGTGAAGCACAAAACTGCAAACATGGACGTGCTCATTGTTTTGGCAACTTCCATTGCCTTCGTCTACTCATTTGTTATCCTTCTAGTTGCGATGGCTGAGAAAGCCAAAGTAAACCCTGTGACTTTCTTTGACACCCCTCCAATGCTGTTTGTGTTCATCTCCTTGGGCCGGTGGCTAGAGCACGTTGCAAAGGTAAGGAAAATAAAAGTACCTGTGTGTTGGGCAGAAGAGGAAGAGCATGGCAGGGCAATTGGTGCTTCAGACAGGTTGCCCAAATTACCATGAAGGGCTGAAGTTTTTTAGCCATTCAACAGGTGCAGTAAAACCAAATCCTTCCAGGAAACACGTGTTGTTTTTGACATCTTTACTGGGTGGAAAACATCATATCTGCAAGTTGCAAGTTTCTCTTCAAGTATCACTTCAGAATGTTGCTTACCTTAAAATAATCTGAGAAGCTTTTATCATTTTTTTCCAATCATTTTTGTTATAATATCTATTAAAACTCAAATAGTGATAATATGAAATGACTAAGTCTGATTGCAGGAAGCATTTATTAAAAGAGTAAATTGTAAAATATACAGCTGGCATTTATGAACATTTTTTAATAGGATCTTTAGAAAAAATATGAAAATTATTATTCTAGGGTAAAACATCAGAGGCACTCGCAAGACTTATTTCATTACAAGCTACCGAAGCAACTATTGTTACCTTGGGCCCTGATAACATTCTCCTAAGGTATCTTACTTTGTCATTTGTTTCTTCTGTTGTTTCTCTTTTGGATATGCTCAATTCAGATTTATTTTACCATTCTATAGAACTGTGAAGTAAACTTAAAACTTGCTCCAAAGCTGCTTGCAAGTTTACTAATTTTCAGTGTTAAAAAGTAAACAAAATAACTGTTCAAATGACAGCTTATTAACTCTTCCTGTGATTAAAAAGAGTGAGTTTTCTCAGCAAGTAAAATATATAAAACTAATGCTCTAAAACCAACTATTTTTCCCCCATTAATTTCTGTATACTTGAATACTTTAACAGTCTTAACTAATGTTTCTGCTTTGTGTAATGTGAACAACTGCTTTTTGCCAGGGTAAATTTAGTTAGTAGTGTCTTAGTAAAAATACTCTCCATCATTCCAGTGAAGAGCAAGTTGATGTTGAACTAGTTCAGCGGGGTGATGTTGTCAAAGTGACTCCAGGAGGCAAGTTCCCTGTGGATGGCCGTGTCATTGAAGGGCACTCTATGGTTGATGAATCCCTCATCACAGGTGAGCATTTACTTTTTACAAGTTGAAAAATGTTCTTTGCAATTAAGAATTTGAGGAAGAGAAATTGAAATTGTTTGATACTCATACTCTTGTAATTGTGTGTTGGAGTTGATAGATATTAGGGAAAAAAAGAAGTTGCCAGGAACATTCTTCAGTGTCTGTTGCTGATCTTTTTCAGGTGAAGCGATGCCTGTGACTAAGAAGCCTGGCAATACAGTTATTGCAGGTTCCATTAATCAGAACGGGTCGCTGCTGATCTCAGCAACCCACGTGGGAGCTGATACAACTTTATCCCAAATTGTCAAGCTTGTGGAGGAGGCCCAAACATCAAAGGTAGAATAGCTGCCATTTAAGCAATTGGGGTTTGTCTTGCCACCTAGACCTCAGTGCACCAACACACCTGGAAGGGCTTCTCAGTTGCTTAGACTCAATTGCAGTTACATAGCAAAGCATCTCACTCAGTGAGGATTTGTGTTGTACTTCACTGCTCCAAATCTCACTGTCTTACTAGAAATACCTGATTGTAATTATAAAGTACAGTGTGCCCAATGTCCGGAAAAACAGAAACTGTGTTTGTATCTGTGTCCAAAGGCCTGGGAAGGAATAAGTGTAATATTGCTAAAGGCGACACCTGTTTCTTCTTCCTAGGCTCCTATCCAGAAATTTGCAGACAAGCTTAGTGGCTATTTTGTTCCTTTTATTGTGGCTGTCTCTGTGGTTACCCTTTTTGCCTGGATTATTATTGGATTCGTTGATTTTGAAATAGTAGAAAAATACTTCCTGGTAAGTAAGTCCCCTTAAACACCTCAAGTATTTCAAAAATAATTAGCCTAGGAGTCTCTTAGACTGCAACAGTTCTCTTTCTGGATTGCTCTTGCAGGCAGTTGATTAATATATTTGCATATTATATATATGTATTTATCTATATTTGTCCTATAGTGCTCTTTTAACCTTCTTAAAAGAAATCTGCAGTAATTAATCATAGCTCCTGAAATTAGTTAAAATGCAGCTTAGATTGTCAACCTTGAAACTTCCCAATTTCCATTGCTTCCTCTTGGGATAAGGCAGTCCCTTATGTTACAAGCCTCAGTTTTGCATCTAGTTCTGTTAGTGGAGTATACAGCCCTGTTTAAATTCACCATTTAAAATTAATGGAATTCCCCCTCTTTACAGATCTCAGAGCAGAGGCAGATCCTAACTTGTGTCCTGGGGTTGCTTATATCAGGTTTCTTGGTGGGCTGCTCTACTGGCTACAGTCTGTTTTTTTTGTATTGCCTGTCATTTTTATTGCATATATTGTTGTTAGAGTATCTTTTATTACGCTACAGTTTAAGAGAATTATATTAGTCATCTTTAAGAAAAGATCTTATAAGTAAAATAAATTTTGGGTATGTGCCGTTCAGAAAACTTCTATAATTGGTTATTTCATCGTGGATATTAGTTTTTGGCATAACTTTCTTGTGCTTTATTTTTCAATATGTTAAGACTTAAGTGTTTGAGAGTCTTCACACAAAATACAGCCATGGTCACACGGCTGCTGTCATTGTTCAGTACCTCTAACTAGCAGGAATTTCTGCCGCCAGGGTTACAACCAGAGTATTTCCGCCGCGGAGGTGGTGATCCGCTTCGCGTTCCAGGCCTCCATCACGGTGCTGTGCATCGCGTGTCCCTGCTCACTGGGCCTGGCCACCCCCACGGCCGTGATGGTGGGCACCGGAGTAGGAGCTCAGAACGGCATCCTCATCAAAGGCGGCGAGCCGCTGGAGATGGCCCACAAGGTGAGCGGCCCGGGTTCTTCTGCACAAGAACTCGGCAGGCTGCTGCCCGGGGCAGCTTGCTCGCTCCTGCCTCAGAAGGGTTGGTAGCTGTTTGCAAGCAGAATGCTAGAAAGTTTGGTTAATAGTGGACCTTTCTTCAAAGCTGTATGTTAAAACTGTGGTCACTGAACAAAGTTTTCCTGTTGTGCTGCAGGTCAAGGTGGTCGTGTTTGACAAAACGGGGACAATTACTCATGGGACACCAGAAGTCATGCAGGTGAAGTTCCTGGTGGAGAGTAACCGAATACCACGGAATAAAATGCTGGCAGTTTTGGGGACTGCTGAAAGTAGCAGCGAACACCCTCTTGGTGTGGCAATAACAAAATACTGCAAAAAGGTGAAGTACTTCTTAACAGAAAAAAGAATTTGTGTTAAGGAAGAACCCTCTGCTTCTGTGCTTTTGTACTATTTGTGAATAATCCTGCATCATTTAGAAAGCAATTGATATATTCAATCAGAAACCTGAAAAGTATAAAGCTGTATAGATTATTTGATATTGTATTAGCTGCACTGGTTGCTTAAAGTTATGTTTTGATGAGTGGATATTTCTGCTGTTCCTCTTAGAGGGCTGTTTTGACAACCATTTACTGAATGAGTTTTGTAAATGCAGCATGCCTGTATGCATTTAAAATTATCTGAATTGGCTTCCTTTTTCTTCAGGAATTGGACTCAGAAACTCTTGGGACATGTACAGATTTCCAGGTAGTTCCAGGCTGTGGCATTAGCTGTAAAGTCACCAATATTGAACGATTGCTCTACCGGAAGAAAAAAATGATTGAAGAAAATAATATTAAAAATGTGACACTTGTGAAAATTGAGGAAAGCCCTGAAGAATCAACACAGCCTGCTTTGATTATTGATGCTGACCTAACAAGTAAGCCAACCTGGGCTTATAGAACAACACAAATGTTGATCTGTGTGCCTTCTTTGGGACCCTTAACAATGAGGTTGATATTTTCCTTCCTGGGAAATGGAGCTTATACCAAGGCCCCCAGGAAATACGGTTGCTCTTTAGTTTATTTCATGCTCCTACATCACTTGGGATATAAGGACAAAAGTGTTCTATTGGAACACATACAATTACACATTAAATAACAAGCTAGAAAAATCACCTAGGTATCATCTCTCACTGCTGTCTTTACATTTGCTTTGGCCCAGGTTACCATTTGTGGAACAAAAATGACCATGTGCGTTTGCAGAACTGACTGGTCTTCAGTCAGAGCAGCTCTTTGTTAGCTCTCTTAACTCCCTTAAAAAGTGTTTCTGAACGACTGAGAAAGGGGCTTTGTCCTGTGCTTTTCCTATTCTAGTGGTTTTTGGCTAATAGAAGTGAAAAAACTCTATTATTGAAGAAATATCAGTGACCTTTTCACTGCCTGAAAAGGTGGGACAAAGTTAGTAAATCTTTATTGTTTAGATTTTGTATAGTGGTATTCCCCTGGGAGAACCAGGCTAGTATTAGCTGGAGGAAGGTTTCTGGTTATCTGTGTGATGGTAGAATTATGTTCTCTTTCAGCTACTTCAACATCTCAGAAATACTCTGTTCTCATTGGGAACCGGGAATGGATGACTAGAAATGGCCTTCTTGTTAAAAGTGAAATAGATAAAGCCATGATTGAGCATGAGCGGAGAGGTCGCACAGCAGTCCTGGCAGCTATTGATGGTGAGTTCTCTGCTGTCCTCCTTCCATCAGAGGCCAGTTTGTGCCTTTTGAACAGAAAGCCATGAGACATTTGACACTTTAATAATCAAACCTGAATCAAACTTGGAATAACAGAGACCATTAGCTGAAGTTCTGTAACACTCCCAAATGAGGAAGGCTTCCTCCTGCTTTGCTCACTTGTTAGGAGGGTTGGACTTAATGCAAAGACTTCAAGAAGTATAAAAAGAAAGAAAGAAAAATGAGGAATTATTTGTTGTTAGATAATCCACTCTCAGTGTTGCTTTAAACTGATGACAGTTCAAAGCATGCCCTGAATTGACATGCCCTGATGATAGTTCCCATTCTGTATTTCATTGCCACACAAATTTGTGTCCGTGTTATTGTTTCTGCAATTGCTCTTGCTGAAAAGAAAGTTTGTTTGTTTTTTTCCCCTTAGAATGGTAAAAGGGCTTTGCATGTGTTTTGTTCCTTTAGGAGTGCTTTGTGGCTTGGTAGCTATTGCGGATACTGTGAAACCAGAAGCTGAGCTGGCTGTGTACACTTTGAAGAGCATGGGATTAGAAGTTGTCCTAATGACTGGTGACAACAGCAAAACAGCAAGATCTATTGCCTCTCAGGTAAGCTGTTCTGAACATTTTTGGGCCTGGATGTTGCTGCAGTCCATTTGCAAGAAGAAAGACACTGTTTTGTTGGTGTGCCTTGTGGCTGATGCAGAGCTGGCGTGCTGATGGCAACGAACTCAGAATAAGAGCCTAAAGCCTTTTTGTTTGCAGCAGCATCAATTTTGAATCCGGAGCTATTTTGTTTTCCATTGAGTTTAGTCTTTGGTTCATGAGCAACATCATGGGCTTCAACTTTGAGCCATATTATTACCCAGTGACACTTGAAGGTGTTTGTTTAAGAAAAAAAAATCTAAGTAAATTAATTAAGAGGCAGAAGCTTTGATAGCTTTTTTGTGCTTTCTCCATCTCTAGGTCGGCATCACCAAAGTGTTTGCAGAGGTTCTTCCATCCCACAAAGTAGCCAAAGTGAAGCAGCTGCAAGATGAAGGAAAACGAGTGGCCATGGTTGGAGATGGTATCAATGACTCCCCAGCTCTTGCTATGGCCAATGTGGGAATTGCTATTGGTAAAGGCACTGATGTAGCCATTGAGGCAGCTGATGTGGTTCTAATTAAGGTAAGAAATAAAGATGTTTGGTTGAAGGGAAATGGCAGGCCAGTGGGCAGACTAAAGGTGTCGTGAGTGATTCAGGCCAGTGCTGACGTGGTGGGTACTGCTTCCATGGGCCAGGAAAACTGGAGCAGGGAAGACATAGTGTTTGTCTTGATGTCTGGCAGTAGTAATTATCTTATGAAGGCAACTTTGCCCAACTCTTTCTGACTGTTTGGAATATAGTTCCAACTATATTGTTCAGATAGTTTGGAAATACATTTTTGAGAATGGGCAGAAGAGGGGGAATAAGTGACGTGACCTTTGGCAAATGCAAGTTATGTTACAGCAATATATTGGATTGCTTCCTGAGTTATAATCCCATCTTTCTACATTGCAAGAATACCCCAACAGAAAAGTTGCACAGTTTCTAGAGCTCTACCAGGTGGTGCTGTATACGTTTTTGGAGTATTATGGTGACATGTGCGATCTATAATCTAAGGTTAAAGCTTGTTTTTTGGGCTGTATTACAGGTAAACTAGAGCAGTCTACAACATTAAGTCCAGTGTATGGTGGTTAGCTTTAAAATGGGAATAGGATGACACTGTATGCATGGATGGTTTTATTTCTGTTTGATTTCTGCCATAAATGTACTAACTTGCAGGACGATTTGATGGACGTGGTGGCAAGTATAGATTTATCCAGGAAGACTGTCAAAAGGATCCGTATCAACTTTGTCTTTGCTCTAATTTATAATCTTATTGGAATTCCCATAGCTGCTGGTATGTGAATATTTCTCCATGATGATAAGATTATTCCTTGAGTAGAAGATTGCAGTGGTTTACTATTGTATGGAATAATATGTATGTTCTGTATTTCTGTTGGACAGTCCATACGGATTGCCATGGTGTAGTTGTGAGCTGTCTTCTCCCCACACTGCAGCTATTATGAATGTGTTTATGGATGCGTCCTTAAAACTTTGGGATAACTTGTTTATTGAATGAGCCAGGAAACACATAGCCTAGATCCGGGGAATAAATGGTTTCTTGCAAAGCACATCTATCTCAGCAGTGTATAATAAATTACATATTATATTGTATACCCCTACAGGTTTTAGCTGAGATAGGTAACTGTTTATGTTTTTTATTTAATACTAAATTGAAAATATATTAAAATCACATGAATTGTCTAAATGTTAGATAGCATGTGTTTCTCCACAAGACCCTGGATTTATCTGGGAGGTGTGCTGTGTTCCTGCTCTGAACTCAGTGCCGTTCTCTCTTTCAAGGGGTCTTTCTGCCCATTGGTTTGGTTCTGCAGCCCTGGATGGGATCTGCAGCGATGGCTGCCTCCTCTGTCTCTGTTGTGGTCTCTTCTCTGCTGTTGAAGACGTGAGTATGAGCAGTTCTGTGTGGCTGCTGCTTGGTTTTGAAGGATCTCTGCCTTTAAATAGCAGAAAAGGAGGGTAGGGCTGTGCCAGATTCTGCAACTTTTGGAAAAGCAGCTTGGGAGAGTCCTTGTTTAAGGACGGGATGATATGTGCTTTTGGGTTGGGTTTTGCATGAGAGGGAGTAGTGAGATGGTCTAAGGCAATTTGGATAGTGCTATTTTAAAAGTGTAGTTTCTAATGTGAAGAGAAATACACAAAATGGGAAGGTGTTGGGAATGCAGAAGTCCTTAATGCCTGGGGCATGTTTCTGTGAAGTCTTTCCCAAGCATTGCTGAGTGCTGAGGCAAGGCAGCAGCAAACACCACACATCTGGCACTTAAGATTATTGCAACAAGTAAAAGAAATTGCTGTATTTGTCCGAAGCTGCTGCATTTGTCCTGCTGCTGTTGATCCTCACCCTGCAGTTGGGAGCAGGAAAGTGCGAGGCCAAGCGAGGTGTTTCGCTGCAGAACTGACGCATTGCAGGTTTTGCAGCAAGCTGGGTGGAACTGATGACACGCAGGCTGCAGCCGGCTGCTCCGCCGATGCGTCTGGCCAGAGTGTTCTAGAGATGTGCAGCAACTGCTGAAGCAGTTGCATACTGAAGGATACCTGTCTGCTTTGCTTTACTCCTTCTGTGTCCTGGCCAAAAAGCACAGAATTAGCTTTTGATTATACAATAGTCTTGAGCAAAATGCAACTTTTAACACTCCATAATGGGTCATTTATAACTGTGCTGATTGTGCACAATTACAGTGCTTGGAAGACAGTTTCTTCCCATATTCTAGGAATTCTTCCTGAGCTGTATTGTGTTCTTATTTTTCCTTCTCTAGGTACAAGAAACCAAGTTCTGAGAAGTTCGAGTTTCAGGCCCGCGGCCAAATAAGACACAAGAGTCCATCAGAAATTAGTGTCCACATTGGAATAGATGAATCTGGGTCAGGCTCTCCTAAACTGAGCTTAATGGATCGAATCATCAACTACAGCAGAGCCTCTATAAATTCTCTCTTCTCAGACAAACGTTCAGTGAACAGCATCGTTCTTAATGAACCAGACAAACATTCACTTCTGGTGGGAGATTTTGGAGAAGACGATGACACAGCATTGTGAGGGACCTGGGAGGAAAAAGAAAGGGGAAAAAAAGTGAGGGAGGGAAAAATGAACAGCTGTCTGGAAGTCTGTCTAGGCACTCATCATTTCTGGAGGTCTGGATTTACAGATGTTTTTTCTGTCTTTCTGAGGTTTAATCTCTCATCTGTACAGATGTTTCATTTTTAATGTCAAAGATGAGTTTATTTGCAGTGACCTTCCAGTATTTTCTTAAACTAGACTCAAAGAAAAAGGGGCAATGGCTGCTACTGCTTGCAAACAATGCTGTGTTACCACTCCATGGAGCTTGTTGTACTGCATTTTTTGGCAAAATACCAAAATGTAATTAAGGAAACTAAGGAACCAGAAACTCATTTCCCAGCCTTGTATTAGGCTTCTTTTTGCACAGTCGGGTTTAAAATTTATATATTGCTATATTTGTAAAATACTTAAAGTTCTGTGTATGCAGGTAGATGTGCCTTACTTGAAAACTTCCACGATCACTGCTGTTTTCAGACCCTTTTACCAGAAATGGCTCCTCTCTTCTGTAAACATCTAGTTCCAGCCTTTCACACTCCTCACTTCCAAACCTCTCACTGGGATTCGTGCTAGGCAGAAATGGCTGAGTCAGTCTGCATTTGCCTTGTAGCACCGTATTCCCATTTAGCTCCAAGCATCCCTGTCCCTGTACATGCCTGCTGCTGAGGGTGGAATGGGCAGGGAGGCCTCTTCTTTCCTAACCTCTGCTAAACTGAAAATTCCTGCCACATGTGAGTATGCTAAGAATATGATGTTTGGCTTTTTGAAAAGTAAAAATGCTTAAAGTAGTTAGCACTAGATACCAGCATCTAAAAGCATTCCTTAAAGCAATCAAAATAGTTTGGATCAGGGTCACACGAGCTACCTGTGAAACCTCTGCAGTTGGATATTTGCAGATACCTGACAACATCAAAGATTCCCCTATGTCTGGGTTGCATCCAGGAAAGATGAGTTGCCTGTAAAGATGTGCTGTGCCTCTATACCAGGAATGCTCCATAATCCACTCCATAAATCTAAACCTCCTTAGCTTGGGATGCTCAGGTCCAGGCTTTGTGAATTAAGCTAGTTTCATGTGTTGTAGAGGTGACTTCTCAAAACCCTGGTTTTTATCATTAAATCATGTTGAATGTTCTCCAGGAGAAATGAAGGTGGTTTGTCCACCCTGTAACTACTTTGGAAACCTAGTTCTGTATGTCCTTTACTGAGAGTTACCTATAGCAGTTAGTAGGTTTAATAATGTTGAAGAACTGCATTATGATCAAGAACTGCATCTATGGTATGAATAGGTAGTTCCTATTGGTGTTTTAGGTAAAAAAAATATCCAAATTGGAATGCACTTGAGAGATCTCTGTAATATACTGAGTTTTACTTTGAGGACTGATGTCAATGCATATATCACATATGCAAAAATGTATAAGTAGATAGCGCTTATATTTAGTTAGAGGGCTGCTCAGGAGGATGCAGTATCTGCAAGCAGTGGAGTTGTGCTATGGAACATGGTGTTAGTAATCCAGTGTACTTGTCATAGTACAGTGAGGAGGGTGACAAGTTGTAAATGTTGCTGCCACTAGTTTAAGAAATGTGTTTCTGTGGCAATTTATGTATTTAAGTGTTAAGTGAATATACATTTTTAAAATCTTGTAATTTTGATTATAGCTACATGTATCTCTTGTGCTGTTAAGAAAAGCTGAGATACACAAGCCATTTCATAAGGTGTTGCTGTCAACATTCAGCAAAAAACTGTTTCTTACCTACCTGCTAGAATGCAGTGGAGCAACTGCTCCGAGGCTGTGTAAGCTCTTTCCAGAAGGTTCCAGCTTTCTTCATCCCTGCATGGTCTGTGCTGTTCTTGGCCAGGTGCAGCAGGAAATACTCTGCGCTTCTGCCTGGATTCTGCTGACAACTGCTTGTCTGAATTATATCATGAAGATGCAGAGCAGATACTAACTGCTTAGGGAGGAGAGTGGCCCTGTTGCAGGTGCTGGTTATGGTGCACGTGGTGTGTAAATGATGTCCTGGTCTTAAATTCCTGCTTGGTGCCTGCAGCAGTGAGAAGAACTTGTTAAATTCTTTCCATATATTATTTTATTGGTACTTAGAAGCCTTAATTTTGTGTAGGTTGGATGCTTACAGTAGGAATGATGGCTCTATCTCCAACTCCTTGCCAATATAAAAGCCTCTTTCAAAGGTTTCCTCTGTTTGAATATGAAACCCAACATTTGGTCCAGGTATAGCAGAGTAAGAGCCGCTTTTCAAAGCAGCGCTGGGCACCCCGGTTGGGTGTGGAGACAATGGTAGGGAACAGCGTGGCTGAGAGAGGGAACACAGGGATAACGGGAGAGCCGCCTGCTCCCAGTCCTGGGGAGAGGAGCAAAGTCGGGGATGGAGTAAGAGAACAGCCCAAGTGCGGAGCTCTGAAAACTGCCTGTCGTCCCCTGCCCCCGGTGAGAGCGTAAACACTGACTTACCGAATGTTATCCTGAGATGAAAATATTTTATAAGGTGCTTTAAGACAAAGAACCAAAACATTTTTCAGTCTGAATGTAGAGTGCAAGTGAAATGTGAGAGGCAAATGTTTCCCCAAATGTGCATGTTCTAATATGTAAATATTTTACTCCTGTTGGAGGCAACTTGCAATCAGGAATTTAAAGTGTCTTTAAAAACTTGGAAGTATGCAGTTACAAATGAATTTATGTATTACTAGTGTGTCTATTTTATTATTTTCTATGACTAGCTATTTATAAAAACTACTTTTATTTAAAAATGAAACAAAGTGCATATGCTTAAAGCTTTAAAAATCACTTTTTGAATCTTAATAGCCTTTTAAAAGCGTAAGCACTTGGGATTTTATACAAAAAAAGTGAAGCCTGTGAAACACATTAAGTAATTATATTTATTTACAATGCAAATAACAGTGTTTGTTTCGCTACTCAAAATGGAAGTTCTGACCAAATATTTTAAATGTGTAAGTCTGTCTTCTTTTGTTGTGATTTGATATGGAGGAAGGAGAGAACGGAGTGCTCCTAGGGGCAGTTAGTGTTGAGTGCTGTTACATTTCTCTGCATAAGAGACCCGTGTAGTCTCGCACTTCCTATTCCAAGACGGTGCTGCCGTAGCTATAATGGTCACTACAAACTATATAATAAAGATGCAACGTCCAAAGCCTCTTTCTGTAACTGTGGTCTGTGATGGCTTTTTAATGCTTCTCTTGCCGCCCAGCCTGCTGAGTTGATGGGTGGGCGAGGGCAAGATCTGCAGCTGGGGCAGGGGCTGCCCTTTGGGCTCCCCCTGCACAGGGAGGAATCCCTGTGGAGCTGGGAAGGTGACGGGAACCCATGGAACGAGGTGTTGGCCCTTCTGTCTGGGGGAGGGCCAGCCACGTGCCCAGGCCTTGTATAACCACCTGACTGCTCCAGTCCTGCGGTATCTTGGGAATATCTGATTTTTTTATTATTTTTTAATTCACTAGAATGCTCTTCCTTTGCATTTGTATCCAGCCAGGTTTTGCAGTAACTGCTTAAGTGAAGCAGATGAAAAGCAGCTCAGTCTGAAGCCTCAGGCTTCTGTTGCAGCACGCAGGGTGGATATGATGCTCTCTCTCCGCCTCACTTGGCATAAATTTGGATATTGGCTTTCTGACACCTTTCATCATTCATCCACTTTGCAGACCGAAGGCTGAATGGGATGTAAGGGGTTTGTAGCAGTAAAAACGCACTTGCAGGGAATGGAAAATCTTATCTCTTGAATGTATCGGAGAACAGGTCTTTCATGTGACTCACTCCAGCTCCCATTGCAGCGGGATAGGATGTGCTGGCAAACCTGGCTTTACTCCTGCTTCCCAGCTCTCTATTCCAGCTGTCCCTGACAGCACTAAGCACCTTCCTTCCCTGGAGCTCCTCTATCTAACACAAGCTTTTCCTTTAAACTGCATCTCCCCCCACTGGCATCCTGCAAGAGAAATACCTCAAAGAAACACGTCACCCTGACATGACATTGCCCACCCTCCCTGTGCTTTAGTTTTTTATAGAATAAATAACACACTTCTAACTGTGCTGAATGGCACCCTCTTCCCCCTTACACACTTGATCTTCAGGTGAGCTCCCCAGAGGTTACGTGGCTTCAGAGATGGTAACTTGAGGATCCTAATACAGTGAAACATCATATTTATAACAACAAGCAGACATTTACCAGCTAGCTGGGAATCCCTAAATTGTGGGTCAAATGTGCTTTCGAAGAGGATACAAAATCTCTATCTCGACAATATACTTTATTTTTTGTGATAACTGTAAATAGGCACAAATTTAATAGAGAGATCAAAGGCGGAAATGCTTGGCCACGGTGTGATGATCGTGGAAGCAGCTCTCCTTTTCTGTCCCCTTCCCAGGAAGTGCTCTCACAGCTTGCTACTCGGAGCCATTTATTTCCTTCCATATTTCTGGATAATTTAGGTAGCTTTGAATTTTCATCCTGCCTTGGAGGTCACGAATAAAAGCTGCTGAAGAGGTGAGATTTCTGTATCCCCCATACACAGTGCATAGGAGAGAAGGAAGCATCTGAAACTTTAGAAGCAGCAGAAACTTCTTTACAAGCATGCTCAGCTACAGCAGAAAGCAGACAGGCTCTACAGACTCAGGTTCATTAGTTTCTTGGCAATATTATTTAGTAATTTTGCTCTTTTTGTGTGTGTGTGTGTGTGTGTGTGTGTGTGTATTTTAACATACAATACAGTTAGTCTTCAAAGCAGGAGTCAGCGTGCAGCATGCTATTTTTGCCTAGTAATCCTCCTAGTCCTTGCTGGTAACGCCCAGACTCAGCGACTACTTCATGAGTCCTAGGAAGCTGTTGGCCCAGCCTTGCCCTGAAGGGCAGGGAAATGTCCCAGCCACTAACGCTGCCTGTTCAGAAGGGTTAGATACGGGTTAGATACGGGAAGGTGAACCTGTGCAACCGCCCTGTGACAAATCCCGGCACTTTCCCTTTTCCCTTGCCCTTTAATTGCAGCATCAGGGCCAGCTGGTGCCTTACGGAGATGGAAGAAGCTCCCTGGTGAAACACACTCAGTTTGAGGCACGTTCTGCACTAGGGAGGCGTTTCCTCAGTGAGGGGGGCCTGAGGGAGCCCTTTCCACGGCTCTTTGCACGAACAGCGACACTGGGCACAAACGCGGGCTGAACTCCAACCTTTTCCACTGAATTATCATGAATCTCCCCTAGAGGGCCCTGCATCTTAGAAAGTCTGGCAATCCATCCGCTTCCGGCACAGCGGGACGTGGGGCCAGGGCTGGGACAAGAGCCTCGTGGCTGTGGCCAGGCCGGGAACAGGAAGCAGTTACGTTAAAACGAGCAACGGCACCTGAAACGGGCGAGAGGAGCCTGCTGGTTACGTCGGCACTGAGCAGGGAGAATGCTCTGAGCACCATCAGCTTTGAGAGACCAAGAAAATCTTTGTGTTTTGAATCAATTCAAATAATTCCTAAATTTATATAATCTTTGTTATGAGGTGTGGGAAAAATGTTGCAGTTTGAAAGCTGTAGTGGGGGGGGGGAGGAGATATCAAATCAGTATCAGATTCACAGTCTGTGGACCGTAGGTCCAATCGCCTTCCTAGGAGCAAATCGAGTTCCCAAATAGTCTGATCAACTATAAGCTCAACTCTGGCAGTATCGGATTCACGAACAGTCTGTCAACTGTAGGTCCGATCGCTCGCCCCCCCCCAAAACATGTAGTCGAGTCACAAACAGCATGGTTTATTCAAATGCAACATTTACAAAGCAGGTTTCGGATGTCAGTATAGGAAATTCTCTACTACAGCATGGGGTTTTAGCTAGCTCTGAGGTACAAATGCGCAATCATCACTTACCCCAGAAGATGGGAGAGGGCTCTCAGTCTCCAGTCTCCTCAGGCAACGTCTTGACCCGAGGGGAGGAAAGGAGGATCAGCCCGCCAACTGACCCAGGAGTTACGATGGATTCTTCCTTCCTCCTCCTTAGTCTCCTCAGGCAGCGTCCTGACCCGAGGGGAGGAGAGGGGGTTCAGCCCGTCAACTGACCCAGGATTTACGATGGAATCTTCTCCCCCCGGCTTCTCATCCTTAGTTCACCTTTTATACTTTTCTTTACATTCAGGTGGAGCTTGAGTGACTATAGTCATACCATACTTAATATTGTTATTGATTGGTGAAAAAGTTTCTCGCTTTCATTTAAAGGTCCAGTCAATCGAAAATTTAGGGTGCATGCTCAGTGAGGAGTGGTCATACCTCAGAGGCGGGTAACTTTTGGGATGGAGGTGTGCGCTGGCATTATAATGAGCAAAGTTCAAGCAAAGTTCATCTGAAAAGAGTGATTTGCCACCCTTGCTGGCTCAGCACTGGACATGTTCCCATATATCTCCTGTTGGGCAGCTACTGTGCGGCTTATCAGCGGCCCAGCACAGGGAGTGCAACAGAGTTTGGCTGCGGTGTCTTCACTCCGCTCCATCCTCCGTTACTCCCCTTTGCAGCTGCGAGGAGGGCAGATTGTGTTGCCCAGGAAACCGTGGAGGAGCAGAGTCCGTGCACACCAGCCATCCTGGAAGCGGCAACCCCAAGCAAGCTGCTGTAATGCCAAAACTTCTGTTAGACCCTAGGTTTTCTCTCAAGTTTCCCCTTTTCCAGGCCATTCTTCCACATAAGGACATGGTTTAGGAGGTTAAAACTACCTCATGAAATAATGATATATGTATAAAAGCCACCTGTTTTAAATGTACCTACTTCAGACTCAATTTGTGATGCACTGTTCCGGAAATGTAGGCATATAAGCTTGCAAGGCTCTGTTTAGGGAAAAGAAAAAAAAGTTCCTCCAGACTGATCTTCTTCATCTGAAGGATGAAAAGAATAACCTCGTATCTTACAGATACGTGTGCTTGAATACTGTAGTACCAGTGGGAGGGAAAAAAAAATCACTAACTTATGCTGAAGCCTGGTTTTAAGTAGAAACATAAAATGCACATGGTTGTCATAAAAGCAGGCAGACTGCATCATGTGGCACAGACGAAATGCAGATTACTGGTCTGCAAGCTGCAGCAATTCAGCTGCTCTCATGTCTAGGTGGGTGCTCCAGCATCTGACCTGTCTGGACTTGCCACAACTTCACTCCTCTGCCCGAAAGCAGCAGCTGGGACCACGCTGCCGCCGCCAGCTCTGCCGCACGAAGCATGGGGTTCGCTCCCTGTGCCTGGAGGAGCTTCCTGGCATCGTCCTGGTCCTAAGGCTACTGCCTTTTTTTTTTTTTTTTTGTTACCAGTCCTTTGCCCTTCTTTGTACTGGTTAACTTAAGAGTACAAATCTTGAACTGTTGGCATAGACTTCTTCAAATATTTGCAGAATTTTCTAAATATTTCACAAGAGGAGGGAAGGGCAGAAAGGTGACTCAAACATGGGAATAAGCTATCAGTTTGAACACGTGTCTGTGATACTTCCCCTTTTCTGATGGCTTTCTATCTTTATAACTTCATAACGCACTGAAGTCTGGTGTCCAGGCTGTGCTTTGGCTGGCATTATGTTCTGCTACCCCAGCTGTCCTGCACCTTCCTCTCACATTCTTTTAATATAAAGAAGGAAAACAAGCAAGCATGAAAACAGGGACAACCTTATCAACTGCAGCTGCAGTTCTACCCCAAAACAGCAGAGCTTTATAGCTGCACTAAGTTACAGACAAATAAGGATTTACTATGAAACATTCTGCAAATATAAACGTGTGTGTACATGTATAGGTTAGCAGTGCAGCAGTATTTAGTAAAAGTGTTCTGGTTGCTGGTTTTTATCTCTTTAGGTAGTATTTTTATTACACCGGCCCTTACTGTGCTGGAAGTAGCCTGCAGCTTTCTGTGCCTTGCTTTGTCGGGAATATTCCTCTTTCACTGTTTGATTCTGCAGGCAAAAGCTTGCAGCAAGGGACCCTTCAAAGGCAGTAAAACTCCCCAAAGTCACCGCTGTTGTCCTTTAAGGGGAGCCCCCTCTTCTCGCTGCGCTTAGCAGGTGTCCCGCTGCTTGGGTACAGGGCTGCCCCGCAGCTTAAGTTACCGGGCTGCTCAAGTTGCGGAGCTCAGGCCATGCACTGTGACATTTCTCCTACGTGCATTTTTACTGCAAGCAGATACCACGAAAGCTACTTGAAAAAAGTCCCGTCTGCCAGCGTGGGTCCCGTTTGCCGCTGCACAAATAGGGTGGTTTGGTCTGTGCGCGACCCAAAATGTGGATGGCTTTGCTTACGTCTGCCTCCTTGCTGATGGAGCCAGCACCTTTCGCGCGTGCCCACGCGTCACCAAGGAATCTCGCTAACGCACAAGGCGTGCTGAGGGGATGCAGGCCGCGGCGCTGCTCCCGCGGGTGCTCCTTTCTGCCGCTTCCCCTCCCCGGGCCCAAGCGCCGCACCTGCCTCCCCAGGCGGCAGCCGTTCACCTCCAGCCCCTCCAGCCGCTGCTGGAGGCGTTTTCTCTCAAAAACCCGTTGAAATGGTGAATGTGGCTGAAAGCAAAACCCCACCACAACCAGGAAGGCCCAGTTACCTGGGGGTGAGCCCATGCTCCTTTTCCACACCACGCGCTGGCCGCAGCACACATGCATAGGCCTCTTTAGCCCGCATGTTAACAGGACCCTCCCGCACGTGGGTGCATTTTTCACTCGCGGTGGGGTCGCTGCCCCACTCCTCGCTTAAGAGGAGGGCCTCCGTCTTGTGCGGGGCAGCCGGGTGCGTGTTTGTGTGCGGCAAAGGGGAGCGCGGCTCGGCTGGGCCCGGGGCGCCTCGCCGGGGCCGCCCCGCTCCGCTCAGCGAGGCCATGGCGGCGCGGCGCCTCCGTGCGGGACGTGACGGGCCCTG
>VWPW01025358.1:49307-63535 GCA_013389825.1 Crypturellus undulatus
GCGGCGCGGGCGGCGGCGGGCGCTGCGGCAGAGCGCACGGCGGCGCAGGACGGGCAGGACACGCGGGCAAGATGTCGCTCTCCAACAAGCTCACCCTGGACAAGGTGGATGTGAAGGGCAAGCGCGTCGTCATGAGGTGAGCTTGGGCCCCGTGAACGTGCGGGTCGCTCGGCGTTTGCCCGTGGGAGCAGCTCGCTCGGTGGTTGCGCGTCTCCCTTAAGCGGATGCGAGGGAGAACTTACTGCCTGAGCAGCGGCATTTCGGGCCCTCTGAGCAGACACGTGCTGCGGAGCAGTCTCGCTCACAGAGCCAGTCCCTAGCAGGTAATAGCCACTTCTGTCCTTGCAATTCTCGGCCTGGCTTCGAGAACACAGTGCAACAGCAGGTAATGTGCTGCCTATCCACATCCCACCGACACATGGTTTCCTTGAAAAGCCCTGCCGTGTGCTCCCCGTGCTGCTAAAGCCAGGGCCTTTCTTCCCTCCGATCCAGGGTAGTTCCAGGTTGCTCCTGCCAGCCAAACCGGGGCGTGGGAGGAGGAAGGATTCAAGGAGAGCTCAGGTTTCAGGGCACTGTGAAGCGGGATGGGGCCTGTCTTTGGTAGCCCTGCTCTGCAATGCAAACCATTCTTTTATTCCTCGTTTTGAACAATAGCACAGGAGCGGTGCTTCCCCCCAGCTTCTTTTGAGGATTAGTCCACTGTGCTGTGGGCTGCCAGCTGAATTCTTTCTGCTCGGATGCTTCTTTTGCTGGCAGCTCTCTGGCTGTCTGTATGTCCCCTGTGCTGAACATGCTACAGAAAAAATCCAAGCAGCCTCTTGAATTTTGGTGCTCTTTAACACTGAACGTTTGATAACTGTAATGTAGTATTTCTCATTCTGATATACAGTTAGATAATTTCTTCCTCCTCAAAAGAAAGTGATTCTGCTTCTTAGTGATCCTGTTTTGGCCATGTTTTCCATGAGCGGGTCGGTTAGGAGAAAAGATCCGTCATTTTGGTGTGTCTGATGAGTAAGTTCAGCCTGGGGCCGTTATGCAACCCGGCTTCCTGTTGCTGGCTGTGGGTGCACAGGCACAAGGCGGTCAGCGATGGCTGCTGAAACTCCTCCCTTCCATCTCCATCCGGCGTGCGGAGCGCAGCGAGGTTAGCTCTGTGTCCACGCGAGATCTCCCTCCAGGGACGTACTGAGCTGCAGCAGTTAGATGCAGAGAAGTTAAATAATTAAAGCACACATTCCAGTACAACAGCTGTGTCTCCAAATAAAAGCTCCGCTTTGAAAACCTCATAAAAAGGCAGAAATAGGATAACACAATATTACTTTATATTATCCATTTCCTTTCCCTGGGAAACCCCAAGTAGGTGATCCAAGAGCATGGTTTTCTAAATGACTGACAGTTTCCAATCCCAGTTTTCTTTTTCTGCTTCAGCATCGTTGTTACTATGGTCCTAACTGTGGGGATCTGTTAGTGGCGTAACTTTAATGTTTGTTCTCTGTTTACATTTTATTGTCACAAAAGTGGCTAATAACACATTAACTTCATAATTGGACTTGTGCACAGCAGAACTGGCAATCTTACTCTAATTGTAAATGCTTTTCTAGCAGCTCCCTTTACCAGCAGACTTCATTATTCTTTGTAAAAGCCATTTGTTGCATATTCAGTTCTTCTTCCTGTTTTTTAGGGTTGACTTCAATGTTCCAATGAAGGATCACAAAATAACCAACAATCAAAGGTAAGTCCCATTTCCCATCGCAGATAGAAGCCCCAGAGTTCATTTTCTCCCTAGTTTCAGCCCAGTACTGTCAGCTACTTGTGGTTAAGCTGTTAGTTGCAGCTATCAGGCAATTAAAGGCATCTTCAGAGAAAATCTGACAATTCTCATTCAAAAATAAACAAAAACAAAACCTGCAGCTGTTAGGAAACTATGCTTACTACAATCTTTTCATCATAGCTCCCTGTTCAACATCCCCAATCTTACTGGGCATTACTCCAGGATCACTGATGTTCCAGTTTCTTGGTATTTCTTAGCTACAAGCAGTAGCTAATGTGGACAGAATGTGGACAGCAAAGTTCATTTAACTCCTGTGTCCTACATCTCAGAATATTACAGTGAAACATCTGAAAATGTGTTCAGATAAATAAATAACATTTCCTGCCTGCCTGCCTTCACTGGGAGAGGAAGACTAGGCTGGATAAGCTCCCCCGGGTATTCTGTGACATGCAGTTAGTCTTGTGGACATAAGTATCAGCACACAGAGGGTTCCTGAGAAGCCCGGTGTTCCTTTTGGGGCAATACTACTGGTGATCGATCCCATGCTGTTTTTAAGGTAGTAGGCCGAATCATGCCCATACCCAAGGTAGGATGGACTTCTTAAATAACAATCCTGCTCCTGTGCTGGTTTTCTTCTGTTTGTTTTGAGGGGTGATTCCCACGGCTCTCAGCGAAGTGGTCAGTAATTCTTAATTTCACTTGTTCTTCTCTGCTATTACAGAATCAAGGCAGCTGTTCCTACCATCAAGCACTGCTTGGATCATGGAGCAAAGTCAGTGGTTTTGATGAGTCACCTGGGCCGCCCGGATGGTGTTCCCATGCCTGATAAGTTCTCCTTGGCTCCAGTGGCCGTGGAACTTAAAGCGCTCATGGGCAGGTGAAGTAGAAGAGCCATTCAGCATCCCTCAGGCCCTCTCTTTCAGTGGGCCTGGATGCTCCCTGTCTTGAAAGGAAGAGTCTTTGGTGGGCTGACAAGGTATATCTTGTGTCTCCAGGGAGGTCTTGTTTCTGAAGAACTGTGTTGGTCCTGAGGTGGAAAAAGCCTGTGCCAATCCTGCAAATGGCTCCATCATCCTCCTGGAGAACCTCCGGTTCCATGTAGAAGAAGAAGGGAAGGGGAAGGATGCTTCAGGGAACAAGGTGATGCTTGTGGTCTAGGCTGTGTGGGTGCCTGCACTAGCCTGCACTGTGTCCCTTGCTTGCTCTAGACCAACAAGGAGCTAGTGTTCTGGCTGTTCTCAGGAGGGTGTCAGGGTGCTGCTGTGCAGTGTGCCTGCTCACCTCTGTTGTGCTCTGGTGTAGAGCTTGAGTCAATGCATTGAATATATGATGGCAAATATGACAAACAGGCCTTAGAGCCTTAGGAGCTCTCAATAGACATTATCTTTGTGGGACCTCATTAAGTGATAAACTAAACTCATTCATCTAAAAAAGAACTGGGAAGCAGAATGTGTATCTTCTTCACATCTCATTTTTTGCGGAGAGGGGACTGTAAAACATCCTTGAGAAGTCACAACATGTGCTGGCTATAGGTAAGCACTGAGTATTTTGAGCAACAGGAAGACTTCCAAAATTAAAGTGTGTTTAAGTGAAGGGCTGTAGATGGTTATGCCACAGGTGGCATAATCTATGAGAGAAAGGCTAAGAAGAGCTGTGCCCTTCTTCAACTGCTGGTTGCTGCTGCTTAAATTTTTATCTGAGAATCTCCAAAGCAGAAAACAAAGTCTGCCAGAGATACCTTATGTCATTGAGACCATAAAAAAACACATTTCCTTCATTGTTTTCTGCTTAATGTTGTAATTCAATGTCTAAGCATTGTGCTGTGTAGGGGTTCGCAACCCCCTGTGCAAGGCTGCTCTCTCCTGGAGTAGCCAACTAGAATCCCAGCTCGGTGCACCTCTGACATTTTCCTGAAGGTCATGAAGAATGCTTGCTCCAGACAGCTGCTTTTCTTAGCGATGGTGACCCCATTAACTTTCCTGAGGCCTTGGCTCCTTTCAGCTGCACTGCATGGAGAGGAATGCCAACATCATGCGGTGCCCTTTATGGACTGACACAGGACTCTGTAGCTTAAAAAAATGGCCCAGAGAACCAGTAAGTTTTTGCAGAGAGCAATGAGAAGTTGAGCAAGTCTGGAGTTATTCCCCACCACCTTGTGCCACTGGAAGCCAATATGTGTCAGGGAGAACAGTGCGACAATTTAATTTGCTTTGGGAAACATTCCTTTGATTTTTGTGTACTTGTGTAATTGGTGCTTTATTTAGCTGGCTGTAGGCATATGGAGGCATGCAGTGCAGCTAAGCACAACATTGGAGATGCTGTTGACAGACCACTTTCTTAATAGAAGTGAAAGCCAGTGCTGTGGAAATAGGGGTGCTATACAAAGACACAGACTGAACTGGCAATTGGAAAATGTGACTCCCCAAAGCAGCACTTAACTTTGTTGTGTAGAGCCGGTCATTTTAGCAAGTGAAGGAGCAGCTGACAGCACTGTTCTGCAATCTTGGAGGCCCCTTGGCTTGTTTATTTTTCCTGCTAAGGCTGCACAAGTAAGCAGGGCATCCAAAGCCTTGCTGAACACACCTGCTGTATATTAGAATGCTTCCTGCTGTCACCTCTGTGATACTACATCGGGGTACAAACAGAAGCTGTCAGAGAAGCAGCCTCACTTGGGATGGTGAGCTGATAATGTGGGAAGGCCCTTGGAGAGGTGATTGTCTGGCTCCTAGTTGGATCTGTTCCTTAACAGCACATATCTGCAAACTAGGTCCAAGAAGTCCCTTTACTCTCAGGAGAGCTCTGCTGCCTTTCTGGTGGTGGGAAAGAAAACTGAACAACTTGAAGGATGCCAGAGGATGGAGAAAAAGCCTATTAACAGGAATGCGTCTGTTCACACCTGCTACACGCTTAGCTTATTTCCAGTATTCCTGAATTTGTTGGTGTCACTATGGCCTGTGTTAGTGTACAGGGTATTTGTAAATTAGTCCTCACCTTAGTGTGGTTGTCAAGTGAATTCTTCCAGAGCTCATCCTTTTACCTGTGGTGACAGAAACAAAACTTGCTTGCTTAAGAGATGAGCATGAATGTATTTGCTCTTGCCTTAGCATTGTCTTGGCACTGTGCACCGTTTCTTTGATAGAGTTCACTGCACACAATTGAAAAATTTGTTCGAGAGAGGCTCAAAGATTGATAGAGCTGCAATTTATTTCTGCCTTACTATTTCCTTAAAAACTTGACACTTGAGGTAAAACTTGAAGCTTGAAATGAACTGAGCCACAGGATAAGCTCATGAGTATTCACAGCAGCCTTTTCTTTGGGTTTACCAGCCAAATGATATAATTTTATTCTAATGTCAAAACCAGCTCTGTGTTTTTAACTGAATAGCACAAACATGTCATTCTTTTATCTTTTTAGATCAAGGCTGACCCTGCCAAAGTGGATGCTTTCAGAGCTTCTCTTTCTAAACTGGGAGATGTTTATGTCAATGATGCTTTTGGAACTGCCCACCGAGCTCACAGGTATGAATTCATCTTCTTGCCACAGGCCCAACTGCAGAATGTTGTCTACTGTGAAAACACACATGCCTGACTATTCTCATGGAGTGTTGTTAGATACATATGCATCCTCCAATATGCATACTCTGTACTGGACCTCTTAAAGTTTTATTTTATAATACAGCCTTCCCGGAGGAAGGGATCTCTGCTTTTGCTATGTCTATTTGCTTCTCAACATTTTGGATCTAATGTTTTGCATATCAAAATAGTTCATGAAAAAGAACCTCAGAGCAGTAAACAAGTGCAGCTGGATTGGGAAAACAGGAAAAGAAAAACCTTGTGTTTCTCTTCATACAGATACTAGATATTTTCACTGCTACAGCTCACTAAAGGATTGGCTTTGTAATGCTGAGACACGAGGTTGTTTGGATTTGTACCAATGCAAATGTTTTTCCTTTCTTCGTGTATAGCTCCATGGTAGGTGTGCATCTGCCTCAGAAGGCTGCTGGCTTCCTGATGAAGAAAGAACTGGATTATTTTGCTAAGGCCCTAGAGAGTCCAGAGAGGCCCTTCTTAGCAATTCTTGGAGGGTAAGACTAAAGAATGAATCAATTTTTTATTTCTCTTTAAAACCCAGTTTCCTCTCTGTTAGAAATGAAAAGGTTTTTTGGTTTCAAACAAGTGCTTTTCTTGGAACTATACTTGTCGTTCAAACTTGCAGATACATGCTGAGATATCTGCAGGATATCGATTATAGAGAAGCTAACTGACTCTAGCCACTGCTGTCATAATGTTATCCCTCACGCATCTCTTAACCATCTTACTCTCCCCCAACTTGAGTTAGTTGGCAGCTTGAACCATCTTATCCCTCCACCTTGAGTTAGTCCGTAGCAGCTTGTTGAACAGGCAAACCAGGACAGCTATTGGATACACATGATGGCCCTGAAACATTGTCAGTGACCTTTCCTCTGGAGTTCAGGGTACAAGAATCCTGCGAGCTCAGCACCTTCTAAGTTGACACAGGCTGTCATTATGCAATGGTGACCTACTGTAGCTGGATGAGCCCCTGCTCTTTAGCAACAGCTCGTGTACAAAAAGTCTTGAAGGTGCAAAACTGGAAGACTACTTGGGTATAGAAGTAATGTCCCACTGCTGCTGATTCTTGTAGTATATGCATGCTCAGTTTAATAACAGGAGTTCTATCAGTCTATTTTAGTTTCTTGGGTGAAGTAAAGTACTTGTTAATTAATGCAAAGCTTCAACACCCTAACATTCCTGTTTTCTCAGTTAAAGTATGTGACTTATTCCTGCTGTTTGCCCACATGAATATCTTCCAAGTTTTAGAGCTTGCAGGCTACTCGTCATTAAGTGGCTAGCTATCATTATGTATTCCTCATTGATCTTGGTAGAATCAATGGAAAGTTTATCACCCTATCAGATACTCAAGTTAAGGTTGCACTTCGGTGGCATTATTAATATATCAGGCCTATTAGTAAAGTCTGGAAGTGTTGTAAATCCCATGAGAGCAAAATAACCTAATATTAGAGGGGTGCGAAGAGATGGGCAGCATTTCAAAGCCTAGGACTGGATACAAAACTTGCTGTGTGGCCAAGGACTGATTAAAACCCAACTTTGCAACGTAGTGAAACACAGTAGGAGATCTGAGAGCAGTTGAGAGTCACGGAATAACTGAAAACAGCAATACTGTAGTGGTGCTGCAGCTGCTCCCAGGTGAGATGGCAGCATCCTAGCAAGTTTTCCTCCATGGTCTCCTCCTGCAGTAGCCCAGGAGGAAGTCTCAACTTGAAGGCTTTAGGTTGACTGTGTAACAAAACTGGACTCAGAAGTTGAAGTGGGAACAACTGTTTTAACAAGTGAAATGCAAATGAAATGTACTGGCAAAGGAAAACTATGTGCAAGAAAGCAATTCAGTGCTAGGAGCAGAGCATGTGCAAGTGAAGGAAGCAGAAGTCCCATTCACCTTCCCATCTGTTTTCTTGCCTGGAGCAGTGCACGGGAAGGCGGGTCCTGCAGGATTTTGCTATGGCTCTGTCTGTATCATCGATAGCTTATCAGTCCAGCTCCCATAGCACAGTGATAGTACTACCGCACTGCTTGAATTCAGCACATGGCATTAAAGAGAGAAGATAGATTTGAATTTCCTGCCTCTCTTACCTTCTTACGTAATGTAATTCTGGCGTTGTTCTTCCGTTATCGTTTGTATCTTGTGCCAAAGGCATCAGTCATTTGTGTTTGGAGGGCCAGTTCTGGAGGTCAGTTTTTTCAGGTATTTTGAAGTTGTGCTGAGTGTGCTGGGAAGCTGAGCATAGGGCAGTGAATCGAGGCTGGACAGGGGTTGTGAATGGCATTACTCTAATCCCAGTTCTGCCCTGCTGGACAGTCCAGGGAAATAGGCATTAAAGTGTTGGGTGAGGCTTATATATAAATAGGGAGGGAAAGTAATGCTGAAGAATGCTCCTGTAAGTCACTCTTTAACACTGCTTATTAGGCTGCCAAATTCCCTTCTTTCTGCCCACTCCTCACTATTCCTTTGTTGCTTTGGTCTAAAAGAGAATATATTTTGTCAGAAGGGCTTCTGGCTGTGGCTACACTGTTCACGCTTTCTCTCTGTCCTCAGAGCTAAAGTTCAGGATAAGATCCAGCTGATCAGTAACATGTTGGATAAGGTCAATGAGATGATCATTGGTGGTGGAATGGCATTCACCTTCCTCAAAGTGATCAACAACATGAAGGTATGGAAATAGCACTTCTGTGAATGTTTCTAGTAAAGAGGATGATCAGAAGTGTCTCTTGGGTGTTCTGGTATTGAGAATTTGCTGTATTGGCTCTTGTGAGAGCAGAGGAGCATGGAGAATTTTCTTGACACTCAGCCTGTAAAAACAGGGATTAATGCTGATGTTTAGGTGGCTTAAGGGAGCAGTCTCTCCAGAGTTGCCACCCAAGCAGTGTGGCTGACTACTGCTAATCTCTTGTAATGACAAACGTAATTCTAAAAACAAATGTCTGACTCTTTTCCTCTCCTCCTCTCCCCCTATTTTTTATAGATTGGCAACTCCCTGTTTGATGAAGAGGGATCAAAAATTGTGAAGGACCTCATGGCCAAGGCAGAGAAGAATGGTGTGAAAATTACTCTGCCTGTTGACTTTGTCACTGCAGACAAATTTGATGAGCATGCACAGTCTGGAGAAGCTACAGTGGCTTCAGGCATTCCTGATGGCTGGATGGTAAGTTCTAATGCCCTAAAAATGCACAGTAAGCAGGGAAGGACACCTTTTTAAGGACTAAGAAAAGTACTTAATGATCCTTTGTGAATGTTTCAGAAGGGAGTCGGCTGGGTATATTGGCTTAATGATACTGAAACCCCATGGTTTGTCTTGACTTTTTAAGTCTAAAGGAGCTTTTGAGAGATTTGGATTAAGAAACAAACTTCTTAAACCTTTGTATCTGAGTGCAGCAATCAATCCTTTTATTTGGCCAGAATTTAATTAGAGTAGGCAAAAGCTTTCTAACTCAGGCTTTAAACATCTGACATAGATTTAAAAATGACTTATTCATACTAAAAAGACAAATGCCACACCAGACTCCAACCTACAGCAGTTGCTAGCAAAGCTCTTGGTTTCTCAGTATTCACTGCATACAGAGAAACTCTCATACTGGTCTGTTGTGGTTTCTTCATCAGCAGCAACCTTGATGCTGTGCACATGGAGCCATCAGGCCCTTCCAAGCTCCATGGCTAAGCTGTCTGCTTCACATCTTACAAGTGTTTGACATGTGGAGGTGTCTATGGAGAGGGGTTCTGTTGGATGTGTCATGCAGGACAGGGGCAAAAATAGGAAAAAAGGCTTCTGAGGATCTCAGCTAAACATTGGTAACTTGAGATGAGGGTTGACAGTAACTGTATGTATGATTTCTTTTTTGTCTTAGGGCTTGGACTGTGGCCCTGAGAGTAGTAAGAAGTTTGCTGAAGCTGTGGGCAGGGCGAAGCAAATTGTGTGGAATGGTCCAGTTGGTGTCTTTGAGTGGGACAAGTTTGCCAAAGGAACCAAATCCCTGATGGACAAAGTGGTGGAAGTAACTGGAAAGGGCTGCATCACCATTATTGGTAAGCAGTTGTATGTGTTGGTTCCTGTCTTGGTAAATTCAAGCAAAAAGCATCTGCTTGCTGTTGCCAATTTGAAAAATATTTGCCAAATTATTTTTCTTCTCCAGAGTTCTCAGCTTGCAGGCATGGCTGTGATAACCACTGCATACATTCGTGCAGAGCATTTGGGAGCAAGACCAGCCAGGAGCAAGGCTATGTTGTTTAAGCTGAACAAAATCTTAGTTTCTTTCGCCTCACTGTTTTTTTTTTTGTTGTTTTTTTTTTTCCCCCTTTCTTTGGCAGGCGGTGGAGATACAGCCACTTGCTGTGCAAAGTGGAACACTGAGGATAAAGTTAGCCATGTGAGCACAGGAGGTGGTGCCAGCCTGGAGCTGCTGGAGGGTAACTGCTCTCTCCTCTTAACTTGTTTGAGCAAATCGTGTAGTTCTGGGAGAAGAAAGGACAAGAACAGGATGAATGTCTTTTGTGTTTTGCCTGGTGGAATTGCACATAATCTTTGAGCAATGTGCTCCTCATAGCTCTTCTAACCTTAGCTCTCCTTAAGGACGTGAAAGAAAATGAAAGATTCTTGCAAAGAAATTTTGCCACCCCCAGAAAGCAAAATTGCTGGGTTAGAAAATAAGATCAGGCCCTTGAGATCAGCACCACTTTTACCCAGACACTTGCTAACCAGACTGTTTTAAACACTCACATACAGCCATTTTCCATCTGTGAAATTTTGTCAGAATGATCTCAAGTTTTGTCTAGAGGCCTTATTTTTTTAGAGCATGTTTTGAAATCCCCTGGTTTGGGGGAGCCCTCTAGTGATCGCTTAAAAATCTGCACAAGAGGGCTTGGAATCCAAAATGGTGAGAATTTACAGGATTTTTCTAATGAGTTACATTGTACTCTAAATGAGTTTTTGTTTCCTCTGGTAATTAGCTGTTTCCCAATATGTGTAAATTATCTAATACTGTCAGCTGCTCTGTAGAAGAGAAACTACAATAAACTGCATTGCAGCTGTTAGTTTTCAGCAGTTATATGCGAGACAGAGCTTTTGTTTCTGTTGCCTAGGGAGTGATGGTGAAGGAAAAGAATCCAGATGGCTAGAAGGAAACACTGTGCAACTCATTTACTCAAAGGGACAAAGTTGTCTAAGTTTTGGCCTGAAATTACGGGTTGTGTGTGTGATCTTTTAAATGTAACGGAAGTCTAGCTAATTAGAAAAGCTTCTGAAAATTAAAAAAGAAGAAAGAATAATCAAACAATCTAGTGGGTTCTGAACAGTGTTAGAATTCAGTGCTGCCACGCAGCTTGACCATTTGAAGGTGGGCTTTCTCAAAAAAGCAAAGGCAGAATGGTCTGTCTTCAGTATTAAGGATGGATGAAAAGATACTTTAGAAAATGATACACTTCAATAATCTGGGCCTTCTTTCTTGAAGGTGAGCAGATTTCTTGCTTCTGTCTGCTGATACATGAGTGCAATTGTGCTCTGGACACTCATTAAAACATTCCTTGTGTGAAACAGTTCAAATGTAACCTATATGCCAGAATAGCTACAAAAATGCATGGAGGTCTCTGCCCTTTTTAATCTACATTTTCTTAACTGTTAACAGGTAAGGTTCTTCCTGGTGTGGATGCCCTGAGCAACGTGTAAAGAGCAGAATATGTCCCCTGTTCCTGTGCACAGCCCCTGAGATTCAACACTTCAGCGCTTCTGTATTTCAGCTCTGCACTAGGCAGATCGCAGAATGTAGATGGAAATCGGACAGGGTTTGAGAAGACAGCAGAGAGATCTCACGACCGCAGTTTACATCATGTGGATTTGTCCACTGTGATCCCACTTGAATTAACGTAGTTTGTTTAAATTGATGTTGTGACTTTAGAGTGTATATATTTATATTTTGCCTTTTCAAAGAGAATAATCCCCATTAGGCCTGTCCCTTTCTCAGAAAGGTGTGCACCGTTTAGCTTCCTCAATGTTTTAGCAGGCATTCTCATCACTTGACAAACGGTTCAGAAAGCAGAGGGACTCCAATTTTTTTTGGAGGCTGACTGTAATAGCTGCTAAATAAACATATTTAAAGTGCTAACAGTTTGTACATGGTTCTTCTTTTATACTGCTAGAATAGTCTGTTTTAAAATACCCTCCTTCTGGCTTGAGGCAATGAAGATCTTTTTACACTACTATATCATATTTGTAGGTTTTTTTTTTTTTTTTTTTTGTCCAAACATTGCCATGTATAAACATTCTGTCCATCAAAGTGAACATTACTGGTAAGCAAGTTGATTGATAGAGATGTGTAATAAAGAAGTGATTCTTAAAAGCACTACAGCTAACATAGCAGAACCTGCAGTTTGGACAATTAGGGTTCTGCGTGTGGCTTAGGCCCATTGTAGAACTATGAGAAGCATCAGTGGAGGACCACCAACACTCTACAAATGGATAAAGTTGGCATTGCCAGCTTGACTGCCATGGGTTGGCTCCTAGGCTTGCTGCAGGACCCAGATCTGGGCACAGGGTGGCTCTAAACCAACTCCAGGTCTACACCAAACTCTGGTTCAGAGCAGCCACAAGTGCGTTTTGAATTATATAAGCAGTCACGGCTCCACGTACAGTAAGATCTGTACAAGGATGGGGTGCTCCGAATCTGCTTGTGTAAAGTAAAGCAGTTTTTGCTTGCCCCTTTTCCTTGTGAATTCCTGGTGTCTGCCTATATGTTTTGCATGGACCCAACTGTATAAAGCAGTGAGGATGAACCATGAAGTAAACCTTGGGGGTAAGCAGTAAGCCACAACATGGCATGTACTTTTAAGTGAGCGTATGTATGTACAATTTTAGCAAAACAAAGTGGGAGCATGTGGTATAAACAGACACAGTCAATTTGCCAAATTTTACTTGGTCACAGTGGGATGCAAATTAAAACCCAATAAAGCTGCGTATGAGGTATGTACTCGCCGCATTTTAAAACTAAAAAGGTCTCTTTCAAAGAAAACCTGGAAACGATGCAAAGGAGGGGAGCTTTGTGTCTTTCTCCTCCAGCCTCCTTTGCAAGTCTCCAAGCATTGTCTGATCGTGTGTGAATTATGTAGGTTTTTTTCAAGGATTGTTTCCTAGCTGCTACTTGTGTTTTCCAGGCAGAAGTGCAGACATTTGACAGCTGCAGTACCGAGGCAAAGAAAGGAGTGAGCGTGTTGGCCACAAAAAAACTGCTAATTTTGGAAACCTACGACTGCAAAAACAAACACTCCACTACGTTTTGTAACAGCCCCTTCTTGCCTAGCTCTGGCAAATATGGTCTTGTGACAGCACAGCCCACATTAGAGTGGCTTGCACACGCCTGTGCTGCTGCATTCCCACAGAGCAGTAACAGGCTCTGCCTCCTTCGCTCTGTTCTCGATATTGCCATGAAAGGTCTGTGTCTGGCTGCTGCGTCCAGTGGGGCTTTTCCCCTCTTCACTGAAAGCAGCATAACAAAGTGAGGATGAAACCCTGGGCAAGGAGCGGGAACACTCCATGAATGGAGAGGCCCACCTATAAAAGCATTTTCTGCCTGATTTCAGGTAGTTCCTACTTTCATCTTTAAAAGCTCTCTTTTGTTTTCATGAAACTTATTTTTACCTCTAGCAAGTTTCAGGTCTCTGCTTGAAGCATAACAATCCCAACACACCAAAAGTTCAGTTCAGTTTTATGTGTTTTAAAAGAAAAAGGGATGGCACATCCCAACATTGAGACCACCCTTGCTACGTGCTTAACGACCAGCAGCTGATTACCAACGTTTCTCCAGACATAAAAACATTCACCCTTATAATTTTGTGTTATCATCTGCACATTACTGTGACAAAATGTGCTTCTGGGCAGCAAGATGTTGTTTTTATACATTTGACAGCCTCTGGAATTATAGATTTTTTTTCTAGATTATTTTTACATCTATTCTAGCAATGTTCCTCTGGATACAGATCTGCAACAGTCCTGCTCTTATGTCAGCACTGTATTTGCTGAGGATATCTAGGCGGATGAGGAACGTCGCTAGCTGGAAACACTGTGGAAGAGATGGTGGGAAGATGGAGCAGAGAAGCATTGGATCAGAGCTATGATCCAATGGGCTATTGGTAACGGCCAGGTGACGTGAAAACCACTAAGCGCTTTCGTACTTACAGCTGACTCCCAGTTTTACCACAGGAGACATGGAGTGCGCAGCCGCCCCAATACACACCTCTCAGCAGGGACACAGCACCTTCCTGAGGGCGTCTTGGCCTGGAGCTGGTACTGGATGAAGCAGGAGGCAGAGGAATTGGCACAAGGCCACCTCAGGGGACAAGGATGCTGCGAGGAAGGTGGCATCCAGGGCCCACCACAGTGAAGCGGCCACCCTAGGTGGAGGAGCCAGCTTGCAGCTTGTGCAGGGGAGGCCACTATGGCATGTGGGGAAGGCCTGAAGGCTGCGAAGATGCCTGGCGTCTCCCTGTGCCCGCCTCCCTGTGGGGCGGCAGCCATTTTGTGAGCGTGCCATGGCGACGGGGACACCGCCCCCCCCCCCGCTTCCCCTAAACACGTTAAGGTCCCCGCACTCCCCCGGGCCGAGACTCAAGAGGAGACTGGCGCTTGGGATTCTCCCCGTGCCCCCTCGAGAGCGATGCCTGGCGGCGGGGGCGAGCGGAGCCTCTGCGCAGCCTCCCCCCAGCCGCTGTTTCGGGCGGCTTCGCCGCAAACGGGCAGGACGGCGGCGCGCTGGGGGGCGAGACTACATGTCCCAGCAGCGCCCGCGACTGCGCCCTCCCGCCGCGCTCCGCCCCAGGCGCGCGGGGGCTGCCGGGGGCCGTAGTCGCGGTGGTGCCTGGCGAGAGCGAGGAGGCGCCT
>VWPW01025358.1:71750-116290 GCA_013389825.1 Crypturellus undulatus
CGGCGGCGCTTCCTGCCCGCCCCCGCGCCGCGCACCGAGGCGGGAGGCGGCGGCCGAGGCAGTGCGGCTGTTGCGCTGCGCTCCGCTCCCTTGCACTCCTCGGCGGCCGCTGCCCGCGCTTCGCGCACAGGTAACGGCGCTGCCCCCTTGCTGCCCCTTCCCGCGCCCGCCTCCCTGCCCGCAGTCCTGAGGCGCGGGGCGAGCGGCCGCCTCGCGTCCTCCCTCAGCCCTGCGCGGCGCCCGGGCGGGAAGCGCTGCTGCCCCGGGAGGCCTTGGGGTGCCCGGCGAGCTGCAGAGTGCAGGAAGAGCAGCTTCACCACCCGCCTGAGGCCCAAGGTAAGAGCCGTGCCGCTGGCCTTCTCGCTTTGCCTCTTGCTCCCGCCTCAGCTCTCCCCCTTGCAGAAGTGTCACCAGCAGCACGGTTGTGTCCCCCTTTCACCACTGATTGCAAATATCAGTCAGAATGAATACTGTGCATGTGCGTGTGTGGATGAAGAGAAATTTTGCGCGTAAGTGGGATGTGTTTGAAGGAAGCTGTGTTTCTTGCGGCGCTGCTCGGAGATGGTGATCACAGTCCCAGTGCTCCTTGTCCATGCAGCGGGCTCGTCTCTGCTCGTCCCGTGTCGCAGGGAGCATGGCTGTGCTGTTGTGTCCACGTGTGTCTCACCACGGCTTCTACTGCTGCCGGCTTCTTGTTTCACACTGAAGTTTGTTTTAGTTTAAAGTGCTTGACTCTGTGTCACAAGGCGTGAAAACACTGATCCTGTAATTAAAGGTGTGCACGTGCTTCAAGCAGTAGCAAGCTTGGCACTCTGCAGAGGGAAGATCTGCTTTTGTTTTTCAATAAGTAAGACTGGAAAAGCAGCATGGATGTGTGCACATAGTACCTGGGAAAAGGCCCTGTGTGTGTGCAGGGCTGCGTTTGCAGCACACCCTGAACGTGTCTCCATTCCCCAGTGCTAACGCTGCTGTGTATTTCTTGCTTCTCTTCTCCCTCAGCCTGGCATCTGTCCCTGCTTCCTGTAGGGCAGAGTTCCATCGCTCCCAGCCTTTTGTGCGAGGGAAGGGTCCATGGGGTTGTATATGTAGCTTGTACTCCTGCTATGCAGGGAGGATTATGTTGTTCCCCGTGGAAACATACGCCATCCCATGTTGGGAAGATCTAGCTGTTTATGTAGTGCAGGCAGCCTGGATATCAGACTTTTCCCCACTGTGCGGGTTTTTCCTGTGGATGATACAGGAAATGCTAAAGACTGGTCCGTTGTGGTCTGTGTTCCTTTTTTTTTTTTTTTTTTTTTTTTTTTTTTTTTTTTTTTTTTTTTTTTCTTTTNTCTTTTTTTTTTTCCTCTTCCCTTCTTCTTCCCTGGAGAGTCTTCTGAGGAATAATGAAGTAGAAAGGTGGTGTGTCCTGAGCTAGGGGACCCTTGGAGAACTGAGGCTCTGCTGAACTTCCATGCTAGCAGTTGCATCTCCGAGGATGCTCTGACATCCAGTGCTAAACTCGAGGGAGAGGATGTGGTACAGGTTCTGGTTGCTTCTTTGCTCTTTCTGCTGCCCTTGACTTTGGGGACGAAGTCTCTTTACCTGAGAATCATCCTTTGGAGCTCAGGCTGCACCTTTGGGTTGTTGCCATGTGATTGATGGGCAGCAGCGTTAGTGTGTGCTCAGGACTGATGCAGAGATAGGAATCCTACAATCAAGACCATGACCCCGTTAAATCCTTCGGTCGGATTTTCACCTTCATTATTACCTCACTGACTGATCCTGCTAGGTGGAGGGTCATGAACTGACCTGGGAAAACCTCATCCCATGATGGAAGCTGTGGTTGCAGTTTCCTTTGGGGCACTTGCTTTCTCCTTCTTTTCTTCCAGGACACTTAGTTGTAGGATAACCCCTGTTCTTAAACATTGCTGGGACCCCCAAGCAACAACACAGTGGTTCTTTACAGCTCTCTCAGTCTCCTGAAGAGTAGCAAGCTCCAGGAGGAGGGAAATGGGAATGTGGTCTTTCTCCGAGCTCATTGTCTTCCTGCTTCTGGAGAAATCCTGCAGGCATTGTGTCCTGGCCTCGGGAGGAGGTCAGGGGCACAAAAGAAGTCAGGCAGTGCAAAATGGGCAAAGATGGTTGTGATACAGTGGCACACAGGACTGCAAATTCATCGGTAACGCTGCCACCTAATAATTTTGGCATGATATATATTTTGAATAGTCGTGCCTGGTTAATGCTGTAGCTGATTATTTTACCTGCAATTGGTGACCCAGAACAGGAATTTTGCATTTATTTGATTCTATGGAGAATCAAAGAATTGCTCTTTGCTAGAGCGCATGTAGGTGGCTTTGGACTGGTCTGCACAGTGTGCACAGCTGGGCAGCAGGGTTTTCGTATACCTGTAATGTGAATGTATAAAAGTTCTCTGGAGTTTGAAATACAGCTCAAAGGGCAGCTGATTTAGGCACGCTCGAATGTTAAGGTTAGGAGATCACATTCCAAAGGTTACTAGATGAAGGCAGTTAAAGACAGTGTAGCATAAATATTTGATTCTGGTAGAAGGGATTGGTGCAAAACCTTTTGTTCCTTCTCTGCAGATGCTCTATAGGCAGAGTGCTGTTGAGGGGAAAAAAGAATCATATACAACTTCTTTGTGCCAGAGGAAGTAGAGTAACATAGTGTCCTGCTGCTGAATTCCCCTGGAATTCTCCTCAAGGGATATGCTATTGTCAGAAACAGCTAAGAGAACTAATGTTTTTAAATGTAAAATGACTCATAATACATGGGCTCCTGAAGTTGGGTTTAACATTGTATGCAAACATTGCCAGCTGGTGGGGATCTTTCTGGATAAATAAAAACTCTATTTGTACAAGGAGGCTCGAGTGATGTATTTCAGATGCATCCTGATTAGCATAAGCTATTCACTTTGTAAAAGAATAGCAAGAATCTCAGAAGTGTAGATAATTTAATAGTCCTCTTGTTCTCTCTGTCCCCTCCTCCATCAGCAGACTGCCTGCTCTTTTTGTTTATTTAGAAATGAGTTTGCACTTTTTTATTGCCACGTATTCCTAACCATGGCCATGAGAATTTGCAACCCCTGGGTTCTTGAAATATGAAACTTTCTTCCTCTTCCACTCCTTCCTTTTATCTCCAGCTGGGACTAATGTGGTTTTTTTTTTTTTTTTTTTTTTCCTCAATGGAGTCAGTTCCTGCACCTCTTCCTCTGTACAGCACCCAGCACAGGGATGGCTCACTCCGTGGCTAGGGCTCTTACATAGACAGAAAGTTTAGAATCACAGACCAAATGTTCCTGCATGTTACAATTTGGTGTTAAACTAAAACCTGGCTCTGCACACCTGTAAACAATGAGATTTCATACTCGGGCCAGAATATGGTGTGTGTTAGGCTCTGTTCTGAATTACAGAAGAAAACGTATGACCTTGTTCTTGGCAAAAAGTTCTCAAATTATTAGATGTTCCCACTTTGGGGTGAAGTGTAAATGCTTTTAGCATAAAGTAAGGTGGCTGTTCCTCCCCACCCCCAATCTACCTCTTCCTTCACGTTCTCCTATGTCAAGGTATTCTCAGACAGTCGCTCTTTGAGGGCACTTTCTCAAAGCTTTGCAAGCTGAAGCAGGATTTCTTTGCCTGGCTGTTGTGGACGCTCCAGTGGGGGAGGAATGTCCTTGGCTGCCAATGTTTGCTGCTAGGTATCCCCCCTCCATGGAGACCGAATGTTTATAATAGTGCGAGAAGGGCCATTGCTGGTGAGTGGCAATGAGGTGGAGGCTTCCCGTTCCCCTCTTCCAGCCGCTGAAATACCAGGGAGGACTTGGAGCTCTTGGTCTCCGTAGAAGTGTGCCAAAGCGCCATTGCCAGGGTTATAAAGTTTCAGGAAGCACTAGAGGATTTGTCAAGATGATTTAGTCCGTTGTGTTGAATCTGGACTGCAACCAATTTCTCTACACTCGTTTTCTGTCTTCAGGAATTCTTTGCTTGTCTTCCCCTATCTAACATGTGGTTGCTCTCTAGATCAGACCTTCAGCTATCTCTTGTGCCTGATCTCTCTATATGTGCCCTCTATATGGCATCATCATTTTGTAGACTTTAAATCATTGTCTTTATGAAAGAACAGACACATAGCTGCCCTGTGAGCCCAGACTGTCTGCGTGAGCGACTCACTTGTTAAACCATTAGACAGGAGAGAGTGTATTCCCAAATAGCTCGGGAATGCCATGCCGGCCACGGAGCGAGCTCTGTACTGCAGGCTCCGTGCTGTGACCCCAGTTCTAACTTTTGCAGAAATATTTATTTCATGCTTTGCACAGATCTGACACTGAAATTGTATCCATGTGAAAATATTGTACTGTGTAGCAGGAGAACTCCAGAGTCAGCAAATGTCCAAGTTTTGCATGTTGCTTAGCTTTCCAAAGTAATCTTGAAACTTTATTATTCCCCAAAGTTGTTGAGGCTGCTTTTTGCTTGAAGAATTTTGTAAAGGAGGTCCTAGGAGCAATTGATTTTTAAATATGCAATGTAATATTTGTCTGTCTTGCCTCTAATATTTGTCTTCCTCTACTGTTATGCCTCTAAGTGCAGGGTTGATGTAAGTTGTGTTTATCAAGGCACTCGGACATAATTTTCTAGCATAATAATTTACCTAAAATCTGTGTAAATGCCGTTCAGGGCAAAGCAGTTGATTTAGAGGACTGGTGAATGAGGAATGAATAAGTGAATGAATGGGGATGAAAATAAGCATTTCCCATGCTCTAAAGCATCTTCTTTAGACCGGTTGCTGGAATAGATACATTGCAAGAAATCAGTTCCCTAACTGACGTAGCTGTGGCAACAAAAGCATAAATGTAGGCTGGGACTTGGCCAGTCGGCTCTGTGCTAAGGAGAGCACAGCAATATCTTCTCCCAGTGTAGTGATGAGACTAAATTAAACATCTTGCAAGTAATTAAAGGTTTCTACAAAATGCACCTGAAAAATCCAGGTGGTAATGATAAAAGAACAACACCAAAAACACTTTTATAACATTGTTGCTTTCTAAAAATTAAGCCTTCTAGACCTTGTTGAGTTTTTCTTACAAAAGGCAGCTCCATTTTTTCGAAAGTCTGACTGTTCATACCACGGATGTGCTTGCTTCATAATTCTGCATCCCGCAGTGCCTGGAGCCGCAGGAGTGCAGAAGCAGTATCACCAGGTTGGTTGTGGTGATTGACAGCTGCTAAGCTAACTGTATTTTAACTAGGTCTTCAAAACAGAAGCAAAACAAGCCGGAAAGCAACGCCTTGTAAAAAGGAAGGCCTAAGTCTGCTTGCTTTCCTTACTCTGTGACTAGTCCCGTTAAATTCTGCAAAGCTCTGTGGTGAAATAAGAATTGCTGCTCTGTATGAGAAAGGACTTAAAATAGTTTAAGCTGTGGTAATGCCAGAAAAACCAGAAAATTCCCTGCTGAAGTTAGGCCGTGGAGATCGTTTTATTTTCTACATCATTCTCCAGCTGCAGTTTTTATTTGTATCAAAGTTGGATACACACTTTCAGGATGTCACAACTGGAGTAGGAAGAAAAACTGCATTCAGGTTATATATCAGTGAACGTTTTGCTTAAGGAGTGTATTTCTGCTTTTTGGGACATTTAAACTTTTAGCTTCAAATTCTGCCTTTATTTTTAATGCAGATGCTGATTCTAATCTTCCTTTTATCTCTCCAGCAATTAAAACAGCCTGATGCTATCAGCAGGGACAAATGATGCACTGTCAACGTTTTGCTCGCTTCTGATAATGCACACGAAACCAGTTTGCATGTCTGAAGATTACATTTTAGCCTCACATGGTTCTCATTACCCGAGCGCCCCGAGGAGAGGCCTGGACTAAATCAGCGAGGAATGGCGAAACCACGCGGCGCAGCGCAAGCTGTGCCGGGGCATACTTGGGATAGTTGTGGGACAGGGGCTGCTGACGACAGGGGCTGGGCGCTGCCTGAGCACTGGAGCGTTCTTAAACAAAGCTCAGTGCTGCAGTAAAGCTGCAGCTTGGGTTTACAGCGAGGATAAGTCCTGGAAACCGGTGGAGTTCGGAGCAGAGGCATCTTGCTCAGTGTGTGCTGGGAGCCAGGGCTCTGAAACAAGACCTGGTAGGCCTAAAATGGCATAAACTTAGTCTAGTTTTATCAACCAAGGCGTCTAAAAGGTGAGCTTTAGGCCCTTCTAAAGTTAGTGGCAGGGCTCCTACTGCTTCTATTGCAGTTGGGGTTTCAATAAAGATGAAGAAATGTCTGTATGTGCTGCTAAAGGGCTGTGCCCATGCAGATGTGCCTAACATAGGAGTGCCTAACAGTTTACAGGAGTGAATTTTGTGCTGTATATTCCTACCAGAGCCAGCTGGGTGACTGTTCCTCAACAGGGACTGTTAGACCAGTATATCCAGAAGAAATCCCCGTGTCCCTCTGAGCAATATTGAGAAGTTCCAGTTGCAAAATCTTGTAGAGAAGGTTAAAATCCCATATTCTTTCTGAGATGCTAAGAGCCATGGGGCATTCCTGCTTGGACAGGGTTCTGCAAGCAGCTTCCTGCTTGGGCTTTTTAATGTAAATCCCAAGTTATGTTAGGATTACAGGTGCCTCCCTGTGGAGAAATGGATACTTGGTAGTGATGGAGCGGTAATTTAAAGGTCACGTAAGGTCTTGGGAGCTCCTCTGGGAGATGTTACCACAGGGATTCTTTTCAAGCCTTTGCTTTGCTGTGAGCCAGAGCCAGCAGCTCAGGGCTGCCAGCACTTTGGGGCTCTGCTGACCTGGTCCGGCACGGCAAGTGTTTGAGGAGCTGCCCAGTGGTGTGGGTCTTGGCAAAGCTGGGCTCTGTTGGGCTCCCACAGTCCCTAGAGCCATGATGGGTCTGCAGCGGGTCTGGGGCCTTCTCCTTGCCCAGTGAGGTAATGCAACAAGCACGCGCTGCCTTCGCACCTCTGGGTGCTGTGGTTCTTGTTTTTACTTGGAAGAAGGAAGTTTTTCTTGTTTGCCTGGTGACAGTGGCGCTGCGGTATGCGGTGAGTCATGCTGGCGCTGCGCCGTGCACCTGCCGGTGCCACCCTGTGCTACCTGAGCCACGGCCGCTGGGCTGGAACGCCTGTCCAGCTGGAATCTGAAAGATGAGCAGGTACCAATGTGGCAGGGGAGCTGCGGGGTCTGTTTTGTGCTGCCTTGAGGGGTTGGATGCTGGGGCCAGTGCTCGGGAGCTTGTCCTGGCATGGGGTCTCTTCCTACTGCCTTGGCATGGGGCCGACGTGGTTAAGGGCATTTGGTGCTGGCTTGTGCTGTTTGTGTGATAGCTTTTGGGCACCGCTCCTTTGCCCTGCTGCTGCAGTCTGACGTTGGCCGTGAACTTCATATCCTTCCCATTCTGTGCTGTTTAGTAGTCCCTCCCTGTGTTACCGTGTGCAGTTATTTCTGAAGGTAGCTGAATCTGAAAAGCCACCTAAGGCTTCCATCTAACTGGTGAGCATCCTGTCATCTATAGGCAACAAGCAGCAGTGAATACATGACTGTTAAGAAAAAACATGGAATTACTTAGCTAAACCTTCAGGCCACTCAGAAATCCGGTACCTGAAGAAGCTAAATCTAAGTGCTTGAGTGTGAAGTCCATCACTGTCCGGGGATCCTTTTGTATCCAAATGCTGCAAAAACTGAAAGTGCTTAACTGTCCTGCAGCCCTGTGAAGGCAGTGAACCTGTTCCCATCCCACCTGATGCGTAAGCTAATTAACCTCTTGGCTCAGCAGCAGTTCGGGGCAAGTGTGTGCAGGCAGCCCGTGCAGGGACTCTTGCATTCTTCTTAGTTTCACAAGCAAAGATGCTTCTCTTCATTTGCAAGGTGGTTATTGCTCCATGCAGGTTAATTGAGTATAGCGTTATAGTCGCTCATCAAACAGTGGTGGGTAGCTCACTTGTCTAAGCTTGCTTATTTTTTATTTATTTTTTTATAATGCTGAGAAATATTTGCGTGCTCTACAGAAATGTGCTACTTTGGTTCCTGACAGTGTTATCATTTTAAATTCTTCATTAATCTCTGTTCCTCACAGGGGACTGGCAAGGTTCCTGGCTGTAATTGAGTGCTGTTTAAGGCAGAAGCCTCTGTCACTGATTTTCTGCACAGTGCCCTGCAAGCACAGGCCCTTTCTTCCTTAAGCAGCAGCTGTAAATTCCCCTTTTATGTCTATTCCTGATGCAACACTATTTGCAGTTTCTGCATTAGCTCTTCTGTCAGTTCTAAACTTAAATTTTTGGCTCAAGAACATACAACTATAAACAGATTGTGTATGATTTTATAGTAGAAGTTAAGATAAAGTCTAGAAATGATAGAGCTCTGAGCGTTGCTTCAGCCTAAGAAGTTTCCCCATGGTGCTACTTTGAAACAGAATTGGTCTAGAACCAAATTTTCACCTTAAATGAGTTGTTTTCAGATTCTGCAATTAGGAGCAATGTCCCAGCAATGCCTGCATAGTTTTGCCAAGATTTGCAGGGGAGTCTGAAGTAAACTGAGTGTAGCTGCCTGTTCAACCCTGTGCATCACAACTGATATAGGCTGAACCCCCAAAGATGTCTAACATGTCCATAGAACCTACCCCAGTTTTAGCACGAGTGATCAGCTGGTGATTGTGCCCAAAACCACAAACTGTGTGTGTTTGGAACACTCTGACAAAACTTCTCGCTCTGTGGCAACAGCTTTTCCAGTGCACCTCACTAATTTCAGTACAGGAATCTTTGGCACACTGAAAACTGACATTGCTGGAAGAGTCTAGTGCAAATACAATTTGGTGTCCAAATAAATAACACATGGGCTTCGGGACCCACTGTACTGTTCTTTTTTATGTTTCATTAGAGAAAAAAGTGCAGCTAACTGCCTCTACCATAGAGCTTTCAGCTTGCTTGGAAAGCAGTTTCCAGGAATTCTGCCACCCAAGTTAGTTGCACAAGATTCTCTTTGTTAATTAAAAATAGTAGGATAGAACTAGGGGGGAAAAAAATCTCAGTGCTAATGGTTGACATGTAAAGAAAATCGACTGCTTAGCCAGAATACAGACCTAGGGTATCTCAGTCCATCTTTTATTCTGAATTTGCAGGCTGACTTCTGATTTGTACCCACATTGAAATGAGTAGGAGTGAATGGCAAACGCTTTTGGTGTGACCTGTGGCCTGTCTTCCCTGGACCGGTGCAATAAGCTGGCATTGCTGTGCTGCAAAACATGTGTGTGAAATGGTTGCACACGCAAGTGCTGCCTTGAGCGTTTGAAGGAGTTAAACAGGCACAGATTGACTGTGTCTGCTGAGAAAATCTGTAATGCAGAGAGGCAGAATCTCAAGCTGGATTGTATCTTTGTATTAAAAAAATAAACACTCCCCCCCCCCCAACATTTTTCCAGTTGAGACAAAAGAAATCTTTGGGTGGAAAGCAGCATCACATTGCATAATAAAAGCCTTTTTATGCTCTAATAAAAAAGAATTCCTTAGGGCAACTTTTTTTTTTTCTTAAAAAAAAAGTTTTTCTTAAAAAAAAAAAAAAAGTGATATATTGGTGTGAGGGGGACAAGGAAACTTTAACTTTTCTTGCGCAACACCAGGAAGAGAGGCTAGCAATTGCTCTAGTTATCTGCTATCTTAATGCTTGGTTTAAAGGTTCTTTGCTGCATATTTGCCAGCAGCTGTTTTCAATATATTCCTCTTGAGCTAAGTCACCAGTTAAGAATTTGACATTAGATGTTTTTTTTTCAACCACCATCTTGAGTACCCTACCACACAGCACAGCCTTGTTCCCTAGCTAGATATTGTTCATGTGCCTTGGAATTGTTGTTGACACCTCAAGTATTTAACTTGCAGATCTCTGATAATTTGTGTAGGGTGTGGATGTGTGCCGTAATAAGGCCGAGACAGAAGTATCCATGTCTGCATTCCTTTGCTGCATCTGTTTGTGATATTTTTTGCAACATTCCAGGAAATTAAGTTAAATTATACCTCTCAGTGAATACTTCTAATTTCACTAGTTGTGTTTTGTTGCAATTGCCTGCTCTTAAAATACAAGCATGCTGCGTGCACAAATATGTTCCATTTCTTTTGTGTCATCTGCCTTTCTTTTTAGGGCACCATTGGTAGTAGATTTAACTCTTCCATGGTTAACATGCCCAAATGCCTGTTTTTCTGTGATCACTGGATTCTTCACTCAATAGTTAAAGTTTTTTCTAGTGCTTTCCATCCTAAAAGGGAAAAATAATGTAATTAAAGAATGCTTCGGGAATTAGAGCTGAGCTCTGCAATATATTTCTGGCATGTAGTTTGGCAATGTACTTCACTTCTCTTACTTTCCCAATCTGTAAAACAAAGCTAATACCCTTATACAGAACATTCTCACAGTGAATTTTGTGACATAGTTCATTGATGTTAGTAAAGCCATAGCACTTTTCATCAAAGGATTTCTACTGAAAAAGAAGACATTAACACAAAGTATCATCATCTGTTCTGCAGCTTTCCTCTTAGCAAAAAATAAAACAATGGAGTTAAAGAATTAGTGGATTTTAATCACTGTTTCACTTGGAGGTACAGATGGGACAGAGCATTACTTGGCGACATTTAATTTCAGAGCAGAAATTGTCATGATTCAAGTAGCAGCTGGAGTAGATTGTTAGGTACAGGAGTTCCCTTTCATCCGAAAGGAATCGCAGTTGCTGGATCCTGGGAGAAAACAGGGAACTAAAAAAGAAAAATATGAATTATTGATCAAGGTTTATTATTCCTTGTGTCTCATCTGCTCATTAAAATGTTTTCAATGCTGTCCTTAGAGTTACTTCAGAGGTCAGGAGAATATCAAGTGGTCTGGTCTACTGAAGAGGAGCCTGAAGTCACCTCTGAGAGGAGATTTTGGACTTACAGGAGGGAAACTGCGTGTCCTCCCATGTGTCAGATCTGCACCTCCTCCCTGAGGACATCAAAGTGAAGGAAATAGGTATGTGCCACTTAAAGCAGCATTCAAGAGAATCCCATTCCAGGCCATTTATCAGGGCCTGAATTTCTAGATTGGTAAGGCAGCTGGGAAGGAGAATGATTTTATCTTTTTGTTTTCTTTTTTAAACCTAAATAAGGGATGTGTCTGCCTGGCACATCAAGGCCTTGTATTGTATTGATAGATCCACACAGTTGGCTGTCTCAGCAGAGGATACCCCGTAGTTACAGAGATGCAGAAGAAATGGGACTCTTTTCTCCTGACTCTTACAGTCTGTCCCTGCTTCTGCCAGGAATGAAGCTATTTGGGGCAAGTCACCTTTTGCTACACGACAACTTTATACAAAAGAAGAGTCTCAGAATAAAATGAATGCCACTGTGTACTCTGCTATTGAGGCAGAGCTGCAGCTCAGCCAACAAGTAGAGCACTCTGGGATGTTGTTCTGGGCTGTTCTGCCTCTGCTTTTAGTTATGTTTCTGAAAGGTCTTGTGAATTCTGGCTATTTCAACTCATGCAAGGCTAGTGGGCTTAACTTTCAATAACGACATATTCCTGTCTCCACTGGGAGATGGATCGTGCTGTAATTGCTGTTGGATGGAATCCACAGGCCGTTGAATCCGTACTTCGGATGTGCTTGACATGAGCTCTTTACATTTCTTTCATTGGTACACAATGCTTTTTCCTGTCATTCTGAGGTCTTTTTCTGTGCCTTAGATCAGACAACTCTTTCTTTCCTCCTCTTGCTTTTGCATGCATTCAGATGATGATATTTAAATGTGTGAGGATTTGGTTGCCTTTGTGTAGCAGGAAGTCCTCACTTGCACTGATATGTGGGATTTTCTGTAGCAGGGAGACAAAGTACTGATCTGACTCTAGGTTTTTAATTACTCTTAAAAGTCTGCTGGGTAACCAGGTATTCATTACTTTAAGTGATCCTGAGAGATTCCCTTACTTTTTGTGATACATATATTATCTTAATGGGTGTCTGTTTTTTTAAAATTCTTCCTTAAACTGACAAATTGCCGATTTCACCCTTTTATCCTTGCCTGCCTGCAAACATGGGAAACATTTCATTGTTGGTAGCCATAAGCGCAGAGCAAACAGAGCTCAGGCATTTTTACCGTCTTCCGCTGAATTATAGGTCTCCTTTCTGCCCGAAAGTAGCCTTGCTGCCTGATGCATTCAGCAGGTACTCTTACAACTTGCAGTTGATTAACATTCCTCTAAACTTGCAAGTCACCTTTCATCACCTTTGGAGGTTTTGCTCCCTTGGCATGTGCAGCCTTCTCATGTTGAAGGGCCTTAATGACCCCTATTGTTACGGGAACCTTTGGTAATCTAACCTGCATTTTTTACTTATTTCAAGCCATTGCTCTTAAATGTTTCCTGCTTGATCTACTCAGGCGCTAATAACCGTGTCTCCTCTCCTCAGGTCAAGGGCAGCTTTTACATTCCACCCAAAAGGCACCGCAGGTTGAGATGAGGAATTCAGAAGAGCAAGCAGCTACGACAGTTTTACAGCGCCTGCTGCAGGAGCAGCTCCGATACGGAAACCCAAATGACAACCGCAACCTTCTTGCCTTACATCAACAAGCCACAGGAAATGCCCCCCCTTTCAACAGCACCGGGAGTCCAGCATCTCAGAACGAAGGGCTGAGCTCCCAGGACCACCAGCTAGTGACTCATGCTGCCCGTCAGGAGCCCCAGGGCCAGGAGATACAGGTGGACAACAGCATCATGGAGAAGCAGCTCTCCCCACGCCTCCAGAACAGCGAGGATCTCCCAACCTACGAAGAAGCCAAAGTCCAGTCACAGTATTTCCGGGGCCAGCCGCACGCCAGCGTTGGGGCAGCGTTTTATGTAACAGGGGTCACCAACCAAAAGATGAGGACTGAAGGGCGGCCCACGGTTCAGCGTGTGAGCCCAGGGAAGGTCCACCAGGATGAAGGACTTAAGGACCTCAAGCAAGGGCATGTCCGCTCCTTGAGCGAGAGGCTGATGCAGCTGTCCTTGGCCACCAGCGGTGTCAAGGCCCACGCGCCTGTCACGAGCGCGCCACTCTCCCCACTCTCTCCACTTTCTCCCCAGCAGTCAAGTGATCCTTACAAAAATTCTGGTTCCAATGAGTTCTACAAGAACTCGGTGCAGCCCCCTTCCCAGTCCAACCTCAAAGGGATGGAGCAGCGGGGTCCTCCTCCCGAGTATCCTTACAAAAATGTGTCCAACCCATCCATGAACTGCAAACCTCAGGACTCGGGACATTTCTATAGCGATCATCGCATGAGCCAGCAGGGAAGATCTGATGGTCCTATGATGAGGTATCAGCATCCCCCTGAGTATGGGTCAGTCAGGTAAGCAAGATCTTAGAAAAAAAGACAAAAAAAATCTGTGACTTTTAGACACATAAGGAGCAAAAGTACAAAATTTGGTCCCTTCCCTCACTCCTGCGGCAGGTTATCATTCAGCAGAGATCCTGTCCCCATTACATGAGATGACAGACTGTGAGACAGCTAACAACAGCTATGGGACTGTCTCTGTTAGCTTTCCTGGAAAGGTCTGGCACTGAAACGCATGTGGGTGAAGATAAGGTTTTATTCGGATTTTATTTGGGCTGAAAATATGGCTCTGCTTCTTACCATCTTACTTCTAAGACCAAATGGGCCTTCAGGATGATGATTTAGGCTTGGCTTTGAAGCTAGAGGAGTGATAGCAAAGCAGCAATGAGAGGGTGTTGCTGCAAACACGAGTGGTGTGACGACTCTGCGCACTTGCACTGGGTTTGGAGGGCAGCAGGAGGAAGAAACGAGGCCATGCAGGAGCAGAGCCAGAGTTTTGGGAAATTTGAATCTGCTCAGGATCTTCCCAGTCCTGCGGGGAGCTATTTTCAGAGTTTGTCCACCATTGTTTGTGATCTGAAATGACTTCAGCAGCATACAAGCCTGATGAAAAGGCCCTTTGATCTGGCTAAATAAATAATAAAGAGGCCAGGAAAAGGGGAAGTAAAGGGCTTTCGGGGGGTGGCCAAATGGTTGTGGAAGCTTGTTGAAAATGCTTTTGAAAATTCCTAGGCCTCGACGCTCTGTGCACACAGGAAAGGGAAACAAAGCCTTAATGGCCATCCTGCACCAGGAATACTCAGGATATATAGTGGATCTGCGCCGTAGCCTGCTGCTGGGTGAGGGAGAGGTATTTGAAAACACGCCAGCAGTCAGCTCCTCTAGACAGGGCGATTTTTGTCTGTATTGGACAGATCCTGGCTGCTTAGAAAGAAAAGGAGGGGAAGGAGGAGGAGGAGAGAGGTTCAGCTGGCAAGGTTTCCAGAAGGGGAAGCAACTGAAATTTGTCTTAAAAGCCCTGGGAGTCTAATGAGGTTACTTTTTAACCTAAATAGCTGCACAGGGAAGAGTTTTCCTTTGCAAGCAAATGCTGAAGCAGGAGAACAAATGCCCGAGCAATCCATAAATGACCATACGACCTCATCCCTCCTCTTCCCACGCACTTTGGGAGAAGCTCCTTTCCGCAAAAGCCTTCAGTGTTCCTCAGGGTGCTGCTGGGTCACGGATTGAGTATTTTAAGGGGTCCCTTTATTTTAAAGGATCCCATTTCCCTCATGCTGTGCAGTGCTTACGAGTTCCTGTAACCTCTGCAGAGCTAAAGGATTCTCAGCAGCTTCAGGTTTCTGTGTTGATCAGGATGAATTTGGGCTGTTTTGAGGGCATTTTTGAGCCATATGTGAAGCAAGCAGAGCCCCTTCTTTCCCTTCTGCCGACGACACACCCTTTGCTATGGGTTTTTCCCGCTCATTGTTTGGGGGAATTTGAGGGTGATCTGCGAGTGTGCTTAGCTCAAACTCGTTGAGCAAGATCAACGCAGGGGAATTCAGAGCGTGCGCAATGTGATTCACCCTCCCCGACTGGGAAAGCAGCGTACTGCGCCGGGAGCCCATGCCAGGCTGCAAACAGTTGGCCTCACCTGCTCCTGAGGAGCGGAGCTTTGGGAACACGGATGCATTCCTAAGGATGTCAGTGTAATATAAATACCGGGCACGCCAGAGGCATCGACACTGCTATTTGGAAATTGTGAAGCTCTGAAGAGGGCTGGCGGCATGGGAAGCTCCAGAATCCTGGTGTCTCCCTATATCAAATGTACTTTGATATCAGTAATAGGTGTGAATGTTTGGGTGAGGAGGAGAAGGTGGATGGGCTCCGTGTCCTGCACGGTCTCTATCTCTGGACAGCAAGGCATGGGAGAAGCAGCTGGTTTTGACAGTGGCTTGGCTTGGATTGGTCTCTCCAATCCCAACCGATCTCCGATTGGCTCTAGCAATCTCCGATCCCTGTTCAGAGCCTAAAGGCAGAGCTCTTGCAGGGGGGAATTAATCCCACCAGCTTCCCAAGAAGGAGCCTGCAGAATTTGTCCTGTAATTAGCAAAGCGCTTCTGCGCGCTGTGTTCGAGCAGCACCAAAGTAGGGGCTAATCAGGTATGACGAGGAAGCAGAGCAAAAACGTGGCCCTTTGGTTTTGGCAGTCTAATCAAGCACAGCCTGCCCCTCCTGTAGCATTTTAATGTTTCCTGGGCTATGCGAGAGGGGGGAACTGTAACGACTCCGTCATGATGCAGCTGGGGAAACTGGGAAGCTGGAAATGCTTTTAATGAGCCAGAGACCTCGCCTGATCTCTCTATTCTTCATCTGTCCTCGCTTCCCTTCTCTCCCAGCACATTCTCTGCGTGGCTTGAAGCTTGCAGCGTGGAGACTGCTGATGGCAGAGGTTGCTTGCAGAGCTGCCTGCAGCTCGGGCTTCAGGACTTCAAAGCTTCCGTGACCCTCTTAGTTGCAGAGCCATAAATCCAAGCATGGCCTTGGCCACGTGGTGCGTTTCTCTGGTACATGGCAGAGAGTTTAAGGCAAGCAGAGGCTCTTGTGTGCTAGTCTTCAACAAGAATTTAAGTGTTTTGTCAGACAAAATTGAAGGTGGTGGTGATAAGAAAAAAAATGTTTATTTGAATGTGTATGCAAAAGTTTGCATACACAGTTTTATAAAGCTCTTAGTTGTCACTGTGAAGTTTCTAAGTAAAACAACTTATAAAAATATATTCCCTCGTTGGATTATCATACACAATTTTATAAAGCTCTTAGTTGTCACTGCGAAGTTTCTAAGTAAAACAACTTATCTTTTAAAAATATATTCCCTCGTTGGATTATCTTATTTTGGCAAGAATATAGAGGTTTTTGTGGCAGTTTGGAAGCTGTTGCATAGCTGATGCAACAGTGCAACAGAACTAGTGACTCCTAGCTTTCACATCATAGCTTGAACCTGCCAGGTGAGTATAATTTCAAGATGTGAGAGGGTGTTAATCTGAGTGTCAAAATGCTGGGAATTTTGAAAATGTATCTTGTTTAGAAGTCCTCAGCCGTGATTTCCTAGAGTTCTTCTTTACAATAGGTTTAAAAAATAACAATATTTTTTAGACATGTTGGTACAGACTGTCCCTTCAGATTTTATCTGCTGCTGTTGTTTTTAGTTTTTATTTTATTTCTTTTTGGCCATCTCTGCATTCTTGTTGAACGCTATGCAAATTGCAAGATGCTGCCCCTGCTGCTTCTGGAATGGCCAAATAGCAAGGTACTTCTAGTCAGATGCCTCCCACTGTTTAACATTGGCATCTGAATAGCACCCTGAGATAGGTGGAGTCAATCAACCTCTCCTCACAATTGCTTCAGACTCTTTCCAGATTTAAAGAGATGTTTTGTGGATTCAAAATTGGAAGGGTGCTTTTGTGCAGCCAGGAGGCAGACCAGCAAAATACCTGTTTTGATTGAACTGAGATTAATTATCGCAATAAAGTTATTCTATAAATGTTTATGACATCAGAACAGAGCAATATGACGTTACGTAAAGAATAAGGTCAAGAAGCCAGGTGATTTCTGAAGCTGCAAAGTTAGCACATAGCCTGGGTGAGGAAAGAAGGTGACTGGAAACCATCTGTGATAAACTAGGTGACCTTGAACATGTCATGTGGCCTTTGTGTCTCATTCTTCATTATGAGAACTAACAAATAAAAGCAATGAAATAAATGCAACAATAAATAGAGCTGATCTCCCAGGAGAGGAAGAGCTGAGTGGCTGCTACTAAAGTGAACATTCCTCAGGAAATTAGTTGCACATCTCTCATCTGCGTGACCCCTGAGATCCTCATGTGGCATATGGACCTTCCAGGGGAAAAACAGCTCTTGAAGCAGCCCTGCTGACAGGGAGCACAGTCCCTGGAGTGTGAGGAGGAAATAAACAGCATCTAGAGCAGTAACCCCTTGTTTTTCCCCTACGTGATTTGTTTTCTTGCTAGGCGGATGTTTCTGTCCTAGTCTCTTAGCAAGGATGCTTGGCAAAAGTGCCGCCTTGGCTAGAAAGGTGCGTGGTGCTGGAATAGCAAACCCGATGCTGGGCTCAGTGTGTGCGACCTCCTCTGTGCCTTGCCAGCCAGATGTGATTAATGTGGCCATTTCCTCTTCGTGTACGGAGCACGGAGCAGGAAGGATGATGCTGAGTGTTTGCACCAGGAAGCCCAGTGGGTAACCCTGTAGCTCCGAGTTCGGCTCTGTGCTGAACTCTGCGCTGCTATTGGTGCCGTGAAGCTGGTGCTCCTGGTGAGGCAGGAGAGCTGTACTGGGGTCTCCTTGTGCGGCACCTACCCCTGGTGCCTGCGGCGGCGGCCATGGTGGATGCAGTCAGACGTGCGGGTGGAACAGTACGTGCTGCTCCAGCTCCAGGGCTGAACTGAAGTCAGTGGGGTTGGAGATGTTCTGAGGGGCGTTTCGGAACGCACCAAACTACAGGGCTGGGGTTGCTGCAGCCTCAACTCTGTGCTCAAGAAGGGACTGGCTGTGACTTAGGAAGGGAGGGACTTTAACTGCTAGTGCAAAGAAAATGCCAAGAAGTTAAAGGTTGAGTGTCTTCAGAGGAGGAAGCCAAGCCTGCCTCCTGAGGTCATCCAGGGCAGCAAACCCACACAATGTTCCAGGAGTGGATACTTTCTTGGCTAACACAGCAGAAGTTGAGCCTGGGATCTCCAGGGATTGGGAAACGTGAGCTGGTGAAGCTTGAGTTAGTTCTGTAACAGTTGTGCATGATGCAGATAATCTTTGATATCCTGCAGCAGTTACTGTTAGCAGCAGCAAACACACGTGCTGCATAGGTCTGAGAGCTCCTGAACCCAGAGCCTGCTTCTGCCTCTTCTCTTGGTTTCACGTCCTGTAACTCTCTCCATTTACCAGCCCGTGGCTTCTTGGTTTGCATTTCAGAGTGTTTGGAGCAGTAGTGCCTGGCATAATAACGGGGAGCTTAGCCAGTGCCTTTAACTGTGCAACCTCTGAGAAGAATATTCCTTCTTTCTGCATGAGAGATTGTGCATTTCAAAACAGATTTCACATGTATAAAAGTCTTTTGTGTGGGATGACCTGTTAGCTACCCTTGGTTCACACACAGTATTCTGCATGACTTTTGGACATTCTGCTCTCCGTTTTCTAGGCAGAACCCAGATGTGCAACTGCAGTTACAACAGAGACCACCTCACCACCACAGTCCAACTTCTTCCTTAACGTCCCTGGGATCCTTGACCTTACTCCAGTCTCCACCACCATCCAGACTATCCCCTTCCCAGCACCAGCCACCCCTGACTCCAAGCCAGGGAGATCCTGGCATTCTGCCACGGACCCAGCAGCCCTTCTTGTCGAACCAAGTGCATCAGGGAGATTTGTATCGACTATGTCAACCCTTCCTAGGCCCGCAGCAGCAGCAAGGCGACTCCTACTCTGTGATGTCCAGGACTCAGCAGATCCCTTCCCCATATCAGCAGATGCAAGTAGATCCTTTTGCCATAGTGTCCAGGGCACAGCAGATGGTAGAAATCCTGTCAGAAGAGAACCGGTCTTTACGACAGGAGCTGGATGGATGTTATGAGAAGGTAGCCCGATTGCAGAAGGTGAGTGGTTTTGCATATTACATGCTCTGATGTGCCTAATACCCTCCAAAATGAAATAAGCTCATCTGTATTTGCTACACTGCGTGCTTAGGGCACTGATTGCCTGCTTTAGAGCCTCACGTATCTACAGTCATCAATCTGTATCTTTTCCCTTTGGGTGGTAACTTAGTTTTGTCAGAAGATACCATCATGTAGATGATACCAACATGTTTTTATCCAGCTGGTGACCATGCTGCAAACAGCATCCCCATCAGCTCTCCTGAAGAGACTGGCTGCTTGACTAGCTTGCTTAAAGCCACTGTTCTTGTTTCAAGGATAGCAGTAGGCCTCATCTTCCCATCAGTCTGAAAAGGGCTTAGAGAGTGGTCTCAAACTGTAATCATTCAGGGGGACGACAGGGGACGTTGCTCTAAAACTAGCTGACAGACCAGTATGAAAGAGCAGGAAGAGTACTGCTGCTGTGGCCACATTAGAGACATTTGAACTGAAACTAATACATTTTTTGGCACTGAAATTATCTTAAAATACCCCTCTCAATACCACACAAATTCTATGGTAACTTAATGTGCTGTTTGGATCAAGCTATTTGCTGCCTTTGGCGTTATTAAAGGACTAAATGATGCCAAGGCCCTTCTCTGAGATATTTTAAGAAATTCCAGTGAGAACTGTCACTAATGTGCACATGTGGATGTGCCCTGGGTGCAGCCTCACGGCGATCGTGTGTTGATGAGCAGTGATTTAACGTTGTGTCAGGTCAGGGCTTTGCGGCCTCACAGTGCTCTTTGCTCCAAACCTTTTCCAGGGCCGTAAAAATGTGTGGCTGATGATAAAACATCTGTTGGAGTTCACTGGCCAGTGTGACTTCCCATGCAGGTTCATTCCCTACATTACCTCTATACATTGCCGTGTTCATTTTGTTGTATTGTTTTTGGAAGGCTCCTGGCCAGGAAGTGCTTTAGTGACATGTTTGACAGCTTCCTGATAATGAAACAGGACAAAAATGAACTCGTCTCCCTTCCCTTGGTCTTTACTGCAGACAGGGCTGATGGGGTTTTCTCTTGCATGGATCCACCCTTCCATAGCAGTGCAAAATCACACCAGATGAAAAGTTAGAAATGAACTTCCTTGTGCCTGGAGTTGCTCAAGGGCATATTGAGAAGTCCTACACTGAAGGTTAGGAGGAAGGAGAGGACATGTTTTATTGCAACTGTCCCCCTGTCCCGCCCTCACTTAGAAACTACTTAGTAAATTGAATGTTTAAAAGCTACTCATGAAACTGTATAATTGTAAGCACAGAACATCAGGAGGTTTTATTGTGAACTTTAAACCATAAAAGCAGAGAGGCTGCCGGGTTCATCAGTAACGCAGGATCTGACAGTAGCATTTTAGCGTAGTTTTGTCTACTTCTCTTGTTTTCTTTTACTTATCAGCTTTGTATCACATTAGCTGTTTATATAATTTTTTTTTTGCATAAAGTAACAGTAGTGCCAAACTGTTATGCACTATACCAATCTTAAAAAGAAGTAAATAAATGGAGGAGGTAGATGACACTTGTGCATTTTGAGACCTTGGATCTGTGCTCTGATCACACGGAGCGAACAGCTAGAGACTAGAAGGAGAACCTAGATTTTTTTTCAACCGTTATAACGGAAGGAGTCTTGTTGCTAATCTGAGGCACTATAGTTTTACATGATGTATTGATGTATTTTATCTCAATAAGGAAAAATTTAGAGTCTCAGAAGGAAGTAAAATTTCTTACTAGTGATAAAATGTTAAGTACTTGTTTTCACTTCCACTGCAGCTGGAAACAGAAATTCAGCAAGTGTCAGAGGCATACAAAAACCTGGAGAAATCATCCTCTAAGCGGGATGCTCTGGAAAAAGCCATGAGAAACAAGCTGGAAGGAGAAATTCGTCGACTTCATGATTTCAACAGGGATCTGAGAGGTGAATGAAGTAACCTTTTTATTTGTTTTATTTTATTATTGTACTTGCTCGACAAGCCTGTGCTTTGCAGTAGGATTCGCTGTTTCTGGCACACTTGGAATATTACAGGATACTCGAGGATATTCCATCTGGGACTTGAGGCAGTTGTTGAGAATATGGAAAAGACAGGTTTAGGAGCGTGCTGTAGTCTCTCCTTATCGGCCTGTTTCTCACTGAGGAGGAACATGTGATAAGCCAAATACCATAAACCAGATGCAAGCCTGGAATTCTCTCTTGCCTTATATCCTAGGCACAATTTGTACAATTTGTTCAGTTGATACAAATGGAAAGACGTTTTGCTGACTGCCTAATCCCACACCAGGCACGTTCACTTTATTTCCTGTCCAGTGACCCCTTCACACTAACATACAAACTGCAGACTCTCTGCTCTTCCTGAAGGTCTTGTTGTTTCTTATCAAAGCAGGCATCTGGCTTTTTGGATCCCCCTCTCTTTTCCAGGGTGAGATGTTTTCAGTGTCTGGTTCTTGCTAGGAGGCTGAACCAGGATTGTGCCTGGGAATGGAGAGTGCTGTTGAATGGTATTTGACCTTAACATGGGGCAAAGTTTAAACTGAAATCTGAAAGGCAAAAAAGACACTTGTGATTTCAGATGTTTAGAGGTGTATAATAGTTTTTTTTTAATATATGTATATAAGGTTTTTTTATAAAACGTTCTTACTGTTCTATACATCATCTCTTCTCACTGTCATTAGTTGCTTGCTAGACCATATTCCCAGAAACTGTTTTGCATCTAAGAAGGCCATACAGTGCCCAGTGTTATCAGAAGGACAGTACACAAAGGCCTGCATTAAATAATCTTATTCATAATAAAAATCATAGCATAAACATTTCATTTATGTGCTTGTAGCCTGATCTAAACTTCTGATGCCTACAGCAAGCAGAACTGTTAAACTGTACTTAGGATCTTGTTTTTCCCTGAAGTCAGATAACTGAACCACAGTAATTTAATCTTCTAAGTCTTATGATTGAGTGGAGGATTATAGGGGAATCTTTTAATTGCATGGTGAGATTTATTTGGGTGGAAAAAATAAGTTTCTTTCTACAGATGTTTGAAATCATTCTTTATAAACAGATGGAATACAAAAGACTGAACTGAATCTTTCTTGTACTGATGTCTATGAAGTGTCTTAACATACTTGTAAGGATAGAAAAAATAAATTTCTTTTGAGTTATTATTGTTTAAAGTAAGGTCGTTGGAACTCTGCTTAATCCCTTCTGACTCTTTGTGAAAGTCTACTCAAGGACATCATTAGAAACATTTTTTTAAACTGTTTTTGCTTTTGTCAGTGTAGATTGGGAGATGCAAGTTTGCATTAGAGGTGTCCTGAGGAGGTGTGACTTCATTTTTGCAAGTTTTTGATTCTTTGGTGTTTCTTTTGTTGCAAAATTCTGCAGAACGTATGGAGACCGCCAACAAGCAGCTTGCAGAGAAGGAATTTGAGGGATCTGAAGACAATCGGAAAACTATCTCTCAACTCTTTGCTCAAAGTGAGTTACATATTTGTTGTGGGTCGGTAAAAATGCTCTGGTCAGCCTGGGAAGGATAAAAAGTTCAGATCTGTCAGTTTTATGTTCATCAACATTCCAAAACTGACAGTGGAGAAAGGAGGTGGAATTCAGCATTCCCTTTCTGTCAGTGTTTAAAGTCCATCGGATGGCATTTGTTAGACATCTCAGAGCAAATAATGTGCAGCTGCCTTGCAAAACTAGCATTTGTGTAGGATAAATTGTGCGATTTTCTTGTCCCATACAAACTTCGGGTTTAAATCTTGGGTTTAAACCGTCATGAGTCCTGGGACTCGGTGAGCCTGAGACCCTGAAGGTTTCCCAGCTCTTTCCTCTTTAATTTGCCACTGCCATATCCAGTTCAGCAAAAACGAAAGAGAATTAATGCTGCCTGCAGTATGCTGGGCTGGGTGAGGGTCATGGATTCAACCCACAGCATTAGATTTATCGCAAGGCAAACCAAAATGACAAATGTGAAACGCTGCTTTTTCTTTGTACTGAAATGTCTGGAGGCTGACGGTAGCGAGCCAGCTTTCCTCTCATCCCATGGTGTACTCCACCCTTCTGACAATACTCACTTTTCTCCAATTGTTATATAAAAGGTAATGCAATGAAATTGCAAAATAGAGAAGATTTTCCATGGTGCAACACTTGTTGCTTCTTCTCTTACAAATGCTGGTATCCCTCCCCAGAGTTGTCTTTAGTCTATTCCTTGTGGCTTAACATCGCAAGCAGATGGGTATCGGGGCATGAATTAATTCTCCTCGTGGTGTGGTGCTAAGTCTGTCAGTTCAGATCAGCTTTTAAACGAAGCTGGTGGACTTTGAGATTCAAAGGTGCACCCAGAGAGGTGGGAAGATATGTTTTGTTGCTTATGGTATCTCTGAAAGAAGGCCAAAACTGTGAGGACTCGCATGCCCTATGCATTTTGGCTGCTCTTGGAAACCTCTCCATGCTGCTCCAAAAACCTCACTGCAAGAACTTGCAGATGAGCAAACAAACTTCTGGCACTGACTGATACCTTCTGGCGTAACGCCACCCCGTCTCATCTCCACCCAACCTCAGTATACTGTCGCAGGCTGACCCTGTCGCCAACTTCTCGTGAGTGGGGAAATGGGTAAAAGAATAGGATGGTGATAATATCAGCCTCTCTCTGAGTGGTCTTATGGCATGAGGGAGCTCTGAGTTGGGATCCAACTTAGTTTTGCTGGTCCTGGAGCATCCTGCTTGGGCACAGCTTGCTTTTGCAACCTCTGTGTGGGCTGCACAGCTTTTCTACCAGAGGGGAATCTGCCGCTACTCCTATTTTTGCTCTGGGCTCTCTGTTGGCAGAAGGAAGGGAATAATTGTGGTCCTGTAAATATAGTTATGCAGATGCTTGCACAAATGGGGCTGTGTACTCCATCTGCAGTCTCTCCTAACACCCAGGATCTAGGTCCTGTTTTTCAAGCCTTCCACTCCTTGTCCTCATTCCTTTGTCGTGGGATGTTGGTTTCTGGAATGCAGTTTCTCTGGTGTCATCAGCGCTGGGTGTAGATCACTCCAGGGAGTATTCTGTGGTTATGTAGCCAGCAAGTATGCTAATGTTATCATTGTAGCTGGCTGGCTCCAGCTGAGAATGGCAACACACGCAGAGGACATCAGCGTTCTGTTGTGGCTTTGCTTTACCCACTTGTTTGATAATTTCTCTAGGCCCCAACTACTTTGACCAGTTTATTTTTTCTAATGAAGGCAGCCACCTTGTTCCTGAAACAGTATAACTGCTCACACCAGGTCCAGCTCTTTTTGGAGTGCAGCAGAAGAGGAAGAGTTGTTGGATTTGGAGTGGTTTTAGAGCTTTGGGTATCAACTTACAGAGCTGGGCAAAAGGCTCTCATGGCCTGCAGCTCTGCCTTGCACAGGGCAGGTACAGGTGCCTCAGTTCTGGCTCTTAAAAATGACTCCATTTCCAAGGACTGCAGCAGAAGACTGAGAAGGAGGACAACCACCTGGGCAGAGGGTGGAAAAAAGGAGCACTAGTCTTTCAGGCACCAAACTCTGCCATCTTCCCAGCCTGCGGTATTGAAGTTACTCAGTTTGTTTCCCGTGCTGAAATATCAGAGGTGAAGAGATGCCAAGTTTCACTGTATAATCAGAGCGAATTGCTTAACTGTACTGAGGGAGGCAACTTCTCCCCCTCCCCACTGGCACTGTGTGGCACGTTGTCACTTGACGCACCATGCCTCGTTTTCTGGGCCGCAAATTCTTCTCTACCTTGAAAGCCACGCACATTTTTCCCCTTTAGATAGAGTTGCATTCTCTCTCTCTCTCTCTCTTCCTTTTTTTTTTTTTTTTTAATTTTATTTTTAAGGAATCTCTCGGAAAAGCTGCCCCATCTTACCTTCACCTGTGGGGTGAAGGACCTCTAAAAACTGGGCAGAAAAATATTGCTGTCTAGTGATAGTTCTCTCTCTGTGTTGATAGACAAAGAAACACAGCGGGAAAAGGAGAAACTGGAAATAGAACTGGCTGCCGCCCGCTCCACAAACGAGGACCAGCGAAGACACATCGAGATCCGAGACCAGGCCTTGAACAACGCTCAGGCCAAGGTGGTGAAACTGGAGGAAGAGGTAAGGAGGTCGGCAGAGCAAATCCAGGAGAGTTCACATTCCTGTAACAGTGACTGTGGGAATGAGTTTGTCTGGTGCAAATTAGGAGGAAATCTGCATGCTTCAAAGCTGTTTATATCGGCTTAGCTTTGTGTTGGTTAGCTAAACCGCTGAACTGCTCACAGATAAGCCACAAATCTTTCTTTCCTTGGAAGAGCTTTCGTCTAAGCAGCCGCATTGCGTTTTCTTTTTGTTTTAACTGATAAAAGTGGGCTGAAACTGAAATTCCAGCCCTGGCAGCCTCCTGAACTTGGCAGAACTATGGTTCTGAGTGGACTTTTAGCTAGCAGCAAAGGAGCCTGGCTTGTCTCCTTACCAGGTGTCCCACTTGCAACACGTTATCATGGGGCGCAGCCGTGCAGATCACGGTGTGTGCCCAGCATTCATAACAAGCTGGGCATGACCTTGTTTTCTCTGCCCTCCCTTCCTCCCTCTTGAGAGGGAATAATGTATTTGAGCTGCCCTGCCAGGCAGCTCTCGCAGCAGTGTCTTTTGCAGCCTTGTCCTGGCGTTCACGCATGGCTTCCACCTCCCTCTGCGTCACAGTGTCCGTCCTCTTTCCTCCTGCCTACTCTTTTCCTCTGCAAGGCTCCATTTCCTGCTCTTGGCCTCTGCTTCCTTTACTCCTACTCTTCCTTCAGAGAGAGCCCCTAAGGAAACCTCATGGCCAAGCAGACTTCCTTCCACTGCAGGCTTGTTCTCTCGTCCCTCAGCTCTGCCATGTGCCTGCCTGCCAGCTCTCATCGCCTCCCTTCGTCACACACAGTGCCCACACCCAGCTGTGCCTTGGAGATGTTGCTCAAACCCTCCCCTTGGCTACTCCTCTGCTCTCTGTTCCAGCAGAGGAAGGGGCTCAGATAGAGTGACCATCCTCCTCGTCTTCTCTGCCTTCCTCCTGTCTCCTGTCGCCATTTCTTAATTTTAGTCTTTTCTAAGCTCTGTATTTGCCGCAGAACCCATTCTCCTGAAGCCCCCTGGCCATTTATTCTCCTCCTTTTCACTCTCACAGTATACTCTGGAGCACTTTGGCTTCACAGAAGGCCTCCCTCAGTGGCTCAAGCCCTGCGCTTTCATCTGTGCACTGTTGCCAGGCCCTGCCCCACCGCTGGGAACCAGCTTCTCCATGAATGCAAATTATAACAATAAAACAACAACAAAAAGAGCAGAGTCAGAAGAATGCTTAAATATCAGAGTCCTGGTGTGCACCGCGACAAGTCCTTTGATTTCACCAGAACTGCAGCATCTCCTGGCACAGCAGCCTTGCACCTCTCTTAGGCAGGGACAGTTTAGACATCAGAGGATTCTGTTTGGATCTTAAGCGATTCTCTCATTTGAGCCTGCAATATACTGGGTTCTTTGGCTGTCGTTACGACACTGTAGAGATCTGGTGTGAGATTAAGACATCCTCCTGGCCTCCGTGGGGCTATGCTTCCACCTGAAGTGGGCCTGGGTCTAGGTGCCAGGGCCAGCGCACACCTGGGCTGGGCTGGACCCCTGCATGGGCACTAGTGTTTGCAGCTGGAGGCTTCAGAGATAGTAATAATTGTAAATTTTATTTTAAAATGACTGCCTCATTTTACCAGAAGACTTGAATATGGCACTGCTGCAGAATACTTGCCTAAATAAAATAGAAAAATAAGTAAATCTGGGCTATGTTGCATGCCACTCTAAAAAGCACACAAGCCTGTGTACGCCGATTTTGAGTGAAGTTTCCTAACCTGGCTTGCCTGAGGGCTTGTGGTCATTTGCATCCAACCTTTGCTCGAATCCCAGGGTGCTCAGGAAGTGCCACCCTTCCTGTTGTAGATAAATATGGAAGTGTCTCAGGGAGCAGGAATTAACTCTGCTTTTTCCTAGAGGTGAGGGGGAATAAAAGGAAAAAAAGATGAGGTGAAGAGTTGTTTTTGTAGGTTTTCCAAATCACTTTTTAGTGAAATGCTTAGGAGTGTAAAGTGTTTGTTGACTCATTAGCATTAAATTGTGGGAAGTTATGAAATGCCTGAGCCATTTGGTAGCTGTTCAGTGCTTGGAGCACCACTTAAAAGAGAGGTTGAAATGTCATCCTGAGCTAATGGCATTCAGTGACCAGGATATATGAACAATTTGTTAGTTATTTCTTTTATTCCTGCCAGCTTCATTTGAGTTGCTAGTCTCTGGAATTGTCAGGAATTTCCAAGCTCATGCTGCAGAAGAGGGTGGAGTTTCTTACGCTAAGGTTTGGCAGCTGCTCTGGCTCAATGCCTGAGGAGTGGGGGGTGCATATTTCAGTTGTTGCATCCTGTAATGCGAGTTTTCAACTTTTTTCTCCTTCCTTTCTGGCTTCCTATAAGCAGAGTTATCCTGCCGTGTGTTCACTAGATTCTTCAGTAAAAAGAATGTTTCCATTTTGAGTGCTGCAAGCCATTTAACACTATGGTTGAGGTCAGATGCTGCTGTGCTATCAGAATCTCCAGATTATTTTTGAAGTCCCGAATTGCCAGTTTGGGTAAGAACACCCCTGTGTAAAATGTAGATATTTGTCCACTTCTGTGAACCATTGTGAATATATTGGATTCTTGCGTCCAAGATAAAGGGAAGAAAGAGAAGCACAGGCACTCCTTGTGGAGGAAAGGAATGCTTTGGGGGCTGTCTAAATATAGTGAGAAGCAATGAAAGCAAAAGTGAATGTTTTCAGTGTATTTTTCCCAGACAGTTAGGAATGGTGAAATGGCTCTTCAAGTTTTAGGTAAGCTGCCATTAAAATTAGGTAGTGTGGAGTTTATTTCTGCTAAGTGGCAAAATGGATGAGTGATCGTGGGTATTTAAAATGAACTTAAACATGTCTACAAAAAGACCTGCAGAGTGTGTACATGTTGTGTATATATAACAGTTAAACTTTATTACTTCTTTGCTGTACGTAAAGTTATGCAGTAATATAATTATTTTCACCTTTGTATTTTCATTCTTCCCTTTACTAGTAATGCTTCACAGCAGTGCTTAAGTCAGCAGCTCAATAAATTTGTTTCTAGTGAAGGGTTAGTCTGTTCTTTTTTAAAATTAAAACTGCAATTTATTTTCATTTCACACAGTAAATTTGAGATAAGTTGTATACATCTGAAGTAAAACACGTGCTGACTTATATAGTAGTCAGTACTGATCAGTGATAACAATATTAACTAAAAATTCTCTTTTTCTTTTGCCATGAGAGTCTCGACTTTACTGTGTTTGAATGCCTATGTGTAGCAAGTACGTAGCTGGTAGACAGTCATGGACGGCCTGTCTGTGGGAGCTTTTAAAAAAGTCACGTTACCAGGTGCCTTAAGAGCCTTCAGCAAGCAGAGCACAGTGTTAAACTTTGCTTTGCTCTGAGCCAAAGGAGAATTGCAGGGTTTACAGAAAGGAGCATCCTGACCAGTTTGTGAGACTCTGGATACAGGCTGACTTATTCTGAGTCCTTCCCAGGCCTCTAATATTGCACCACAGAGTTTGTTTAGTGCCAAATATTTTACCTAACCACAGCTGCTGGATGTACAGGGTACAACTGCAACTGCTTTTACACTTTAAAAGTAACTTTTAGAACTTGCATCGAATTTGGTCATTTCTGCTTACGCTGGTTGGTTCTTACTGTGGAAGGCCACGCTTCAAATTTAAGATATATATATTCACATACACACACACACACATACACACACACACACACACACACACACACGTAATATATTTGTTTAAGCTTGAAGTTGCACGTGTGTGTGTGTGTATATTTGTGTAATTTGTACTGCCTTGCCCCAAAACTTAACAAATGCCTTAAGGATTAAGGAGACAGTTTTGAAAAATAGTGACTGCCACAAAGATAGAAATACCCATCTGCTCTTTGCCATCTCATGCACATAGCTTATAGTAGAAAGAAAAGCTGGACATCCCCACTAATGAATGAGAACTGGGAAGGTAGGAGAGGGGAACCAGATTGAATGAAATATCCTGTCTGAAAATGGCTTAAATTTAGCAGCTGTCCAATCTTTCAGCCATGAGAGCTCAATATAAAGCAGATACCAGAGCTTAGATCCTTTGCTCATTTCTCACTCAGCTCTCGCGGTGAGAACTAGCACGCTGGCTAACACTGGGAGTTCTGTCTGGGGGGAAATGCAGAAACATTCGTTTCCAAATGACGCCTATTGTGCTTCATGCTCTGTATGGGAGATGCTTTTGGAACAGAGCTCAAGCTTGTGGGGAAGAGACCGGCGGAGAGACTGACTGCTTGAAGGCTTCTCTGTTCTCCTTTCCCATCGTGTCTGTGGGCCTATAAAAAGATATTCCTACGTGCAAGAAGACTCGCAGAACTTATATGACTGTTCCTTTCAGGACAGAGTTGCTTTTAAAGAGTATGCTTTCTGGAAATTTTACTGTTCATGGATGGATAGAGGGGAAAGGAGAGAGATTTTCCCTCCTTCCTTGTAACACACGGATGTTTAATGAGCTGTATCTCTGTAATGGCGCAGAACTGGCTTTTTATTACTAGGTCTCTACCTCTCAGATTCTGCCTGTCAGTAATTTTCCAGAGGTGGCTTTGAGAGTTATAACTTATTTTAATGCAAGCAAGTGGAGGGATGACTTCCTGGCATTCCCATGCAATGAACGCTGCTCCCAGCACGACGATAGTGTTACCAAATTGCTTCAGCAGGAGCTCTCGTCGGGGCCCGTGGTGCCTTATTGGGCCCAAATTCAAACAAACTGTGGGCTCAGAGGCATCCGAGAGGAATATATTCCAAGTGCGAGAGGGAGAAGTGGTTCAGACGTGCTTGTTGTCTTTCTCTCTCTCTCTCTCTCTCTCTCTCTCTCTCTCTCTCTCTTTTTTTTTTTTTAAAGCTACATTTCTGCCATAGCAGCAAATTCCTGTGGGGAAACACATTTTCAGCTGCATCTGAATGCAGGGAGCTCTAGGATAAACCCAGAATATAATGAGAACACCCTGAATGTATTAAAGGACTTTGAAGACCTCAGAGATGGTGGGTGGGAGAGCAGCAAATGCTGACGAGTGTTACCAATTTGCTGCAACAGGAGCTGTCCAAGATGATGAGGGTAATGGCTGCATCTGTCAGAGCTCCTGGGAGAGGCTGGCTTGCAGGAAGTCCCCTCATCTTCCCCAGAGAAGTGCTTTGCTGAGCAGCCCCTCTGGAAGTCACGGTGACAGGCGTCTGCTCCTCTCCAAGAGGACCCCTTAGTCCTTAGTCATCACTTTTGGACTTGGTAACTGCTCCCTGTAGCAAAGAACTGTGCAGGCTGCCTGGGCTGCCAGCGTCCTAGGAGACCTGTTCTGTGGAGCTTCCAAGGAGCAGTTCCTGCTCTCCGTGCCTCAGCATCAGCATTTGTTTAAATGGTTTCTTTCCAGTACGTTTGGAGAGGCTGATTCATTTCCCAGTGCTGGAAGCCCCGGCATTGGGGAATATCAGTGCGCAGGCGTTTTCAGGCAGTACATCTCTGACTCAGCTGGAAAGGGACTGCTCTTCAGGCCAGCAGGTCTCTGGTGAGCAATGCTGGCTCCGAATCTCTCTCTCTGCCCTGGAACCTCGCAGCCCACACTCCGTGTTGGGAAGCAGTTTTGACAAGGGAAGGAAGACAGGCTTAGGAAGCACCATAGGAAGCGCTGGGGAGGAGCTCAGCCCTGCTGAAGGGCTCTGCTGTGCTTCCAGTCATGCCCAAAGCTTCTTGGAGATCTCATGGTCTTCAAAAGGTGTTATAATAAAGATGTTGTTATAAATGCTCTGTATTTTCAGAGCACCCTTCGAGGCAAGATAGTTACAATCCATTATGTGAACATAAGCTTGCTCCTTAGCTAAGTGCAGTACCGTCAGAAGAAACATTATCATCTTGTCACATTTGTGCGAGAGGATGTCGAGGAGGGTGTGACAGTGTCCACAGGGATGTGCTCTTGCCCTGCAGTGGCAGGAAGGGCAGCGCCCCCGGGGGACGTCTCCACTGGGGCGTTTGCTCCTGGGGCTGCTTCAGCACTGCGGGGGGAGTCCGAGGCAGGTGAAGGACTCCCAGGCTGTGGGTTCACCAAGCACAGCCACTGTGCGGAATAAAGCAACCCTTATCCGAAAGAAAATCGTGTCAGAAGGCACCTTAGGAAAGCTGAATTTTCTGTAGTGTGTATGTGTAGTTAAAACTGAGTATCTGTATTCAGAATCTGAAATAATTTGAAGGATTTCTTAAGCCATTTAAAAAAAAAAACACACAAAAAACACATTTCCTAATATCTTATAATTCTTATCAACACAGTGAAATGAAGTATATTTTGTGAAGAGGGGAAAAAATGAAAAGAAAAAGAAATGCTGTCTTTGAAAAGCCACTGAACAAGTCATGCCTGTACTTTAGGTCTGGTGCATGAGCTGGACGTGTGCAGGCAGTGCTGGTAAGTTGGGCAAGAGCGCGTGTTGCAAGGTCTCACCTGCAGGTTGGGCCCATGGGAGCGCTTTCAAAGGGAACGTTTCACTGGAATTTCTGTGTCCTAATTCTCCCTTTGGCTGGGCTCTTGGTATTCTTTGAGTGTAGGCCAAAAAGTTAATCCACACATGCACATTCCCAGCTTTATTAACTAGGAAAATGTTGTCATCACCTCCCTTTTGCAAGGAGAATTTTACCTGTGTGGTAGGGTTTTTGTTTGTTTGTTTTAGTACTTTGTAGTAGCTGTTGGGAGACAAAGGCCTTTCCTTAATTTTATATAAAGAAGGATGGGAGCGCTGTGGTTCTCACTAGGTTGTTATTACACAACCCGTTTCTCTGGTGTTTCTTAGTTTGTTTCTTGCCTGTGTGCAGAAGCTTGTGTCCAAAGCCAAGGGATGGCAGGTTCCGCCACTGATTCAGGTTGTCATTTCTGACTGGTCACCCAACTACTGTTAAACTAACTAAGACTGTTACGTTAATATATACTTCATTGGCACCTGAGAGAGCTTAATTCAGTATTATTAAGCACTGTGATAAGGGATAAAAAAGATCTGTTTGATAAAATATTCCTATTGATTTTTCTATGGAGCAACAATTGAGTTAAGTATTAAAATGTTCCTGTCTCTCCCAGTGTGAATGAGTTTGAAATCTTGAGCAATCAAAGAATACAAATACCTTTCTACTGTACATGCCCTGGTTGGAAGGCCTTTGGCTGGATTGCTCACTGCTTATAGTAACTTCTATAATAAAATCCTTGTTTGGGGAAAATCCTCTAGGGCAGCAACATTCATGCTGTGAGATTAGATGCCTGCTGATTTTAAAAGGAGAAGAAAAGGCTACCGTGTCTGGGATTAGTAGAGTGTGGAGATCTCCTCCTCTGCAACTCACACTGCAGTCTCAGGATTGCTTCAAGCGACGTGAAAATTTTGAGGGAAAATATGGTAAGACCTTCTTGGAAGGAGGATGCGAGTGGCTCATTGCATTCAGATCAAAGGTGCAGCAGGTCTAATATCCTGCCTCCACCGGATCTTATACTCAATTCCTAGGGAATACTGCAGGAATAGGGCAAACAATTAGCCATGTTTTCTCCAAACACTCTCCCTGCTTCCACGAAGGACTTCCGGAGCTGGACGCAGCCAGCCGCTTTTGTCTTTCATGTCCCTCCTTTCATTTTTCATCCATGAAGTCATGCTGGAGCTTTTCGAACTTGCCAACTCGCTTGATTTCATTACTTAAGTTACCTTTTTCTCTTTGTTTCAGCTCAAAAAGAAGCAGGTCTATGTCGAGAAGGTGGAGAAGATGCAACAGGCCCTGGTTCAACTGCAGGCGGCGTGTGAGAAGCGGGAGCAGCTGGAGCATCGGCTGCGCACACGACTGGAGAGGGAGCTGGAGTCTCTGCGCATGCAGCAGGTATGCAGGGGCTGTCTGTGCCCTGCTCCAGGGCTTGGAGCAATGAGCATTGCACCAGGCCTGTGAACCAGGGCAATAATTTTTTTTTTCATCTTTTAAAATTAGAAAAAAAAAAAATTGGTAGCTATTGTCATGGGCTTGCTGGCTTTGATTTTTCTTTTTTCTTAGTTGATTTAAAATATTGCACTTTAACCAAAAAATGTAGATAAACTGTAGGAGATCCATAATGTGGCCAGACTCAGAAATAACCAGGAAGCTGGATGCTATTTGAGCTTTAAATAATCTGGTTATGCATTATTCTACATTATTTTAAAAAGTATTACTCGCAGTTTGAGCCTTTATATAAAATTCTCTACCAGCTGGTCTGAAAAGACCTTTTAAAAAGCTTTTGCCTGTGAAAAATAACTCCATAAATGCAGTTCATGCAAAGTGATAAAAGCTTCACATAGAATATGTGCTTCCAATTGCAACTTGTGTCATTTCTGTGGAAAGAATGGGAAGTCAACTGTAGAGTGGTATTATGAACTGGATGTGCAGTTTCAAGTTTATTTTAACACGTCTTAAACATTAGGTGAACTGACAGATTGGTAAATTTGGATGGAAATAGGATACAGGCTTGTGTTCCAAATCACATTTACCTCTAGGTGAATTTTAGTTGTCAACTGCCACACCCACGTAGGAATGGATGCTTAAATCTTAATCACATTTTTGCATTGGTTTTAGTAGGGGTTATGGTGTGCAAATAAGTATGAGCTAAAACTTGACAATGCATCTGTACACATAAAGTAAAAGGGGTGAAAAGATGAATTGCATCATCCCCATACCTTGTATTTAACAGGTAACTCTCTTGGGCGCTGCTGACATTGGATTTAAAGACCCAGTTGAGTAAAGGATGTAGCAATATAAATACAGAGCATGTTATATTGTTGACTTCCTTCGTTTTCACTTGTATCGTTGTGCTGTTTAACTGATGCTCTTGCTAGTATCACAGTAGGTATAAGTTTGCTTAAAAGAAGAGGAAACAAGTTAGTGTACTTTTATTGAAAGTGTTTCAAGAGAAAGATTTTATGCTGTCATTTTTTTGTTAAAAAAATAATTGTTTAATAATTCTTCCTGTTTGACACAGATGTGCATAATGAATGTACTTTGATAAACTTGTTACTTCTGTGTTAGCTTTACATTAGATACTGCAAACCCCGCAACTCTTGACTTTGAGCCTCAACCAAAACAGCAAAAAAAAAAAAAAAAAAAACCCTTGTGTGCCCAACTTCTTTTCTTTCTTTTTTTTTTTCCATTTGTATTTTTAATTCTGCCAATCCCAGACAAGACTCCCATAAAAGCTGTATTTTTTATCCTCTGAACTTTTAGCACAGCATTCTCTTTCGTGTTCAGGAGAAAAGGAACAGTGTTTGTCTTCTGGACCTTACTTTATAACTGAAATGTTTTTAATCCTCATTTTCTTAATCCATAAGTACACACAGATCATATTATTTCAATAATCAGGTCATTTTAAAATATTTTGGATGTGCTTTTTGAAGGTAGGATAGCACCTGTAAACTACCTCTAGTTTCTATTATGTAGTTTCTAAACTACCTCCTGTTTCTATTATGCTTTCATCCCTGGCCAGTATTATAAAACACTTCTCATTTAACGCTGATCATTCATTAAAAAGAAAATAGAAATCTGTGTCTTATGAGATTTGGAGCAGAAAATTTAACAAAATCATTTATTTAATGTGATTATTGCAGTAGGGCCATTCTCACATTGCTTGGATCACCTGGTCCATGTGTGAGTCCCTGTGTGTTAGGGTGAGGTGTGTTTCTGTATCCCAGTTCTGCTCTTGCACAGGCTGGGCTGAGTCCCTTTAAACAAGGGTATTGGTGAGTTTTTGCTTGAGGCAGTGCTGGAGGTAAGGCTGTTAGTTTAGACAGTGCGGATGGGCTGAAGATATCAGACTTGAGCAGCATGGTGCTATTCTCCAGCACATTTGCGTGGCTTTGCACATAGGAAAGGGTCTTAATGAGCATTTTCCTCCAAGTATCGGAAATACTTGCATGTTGGTGTTCCCAGCTCTGGAAAGAACCAGGAAGCACTCCAGCCTAGGTGCTGCAAATGGCTGTCTTGGCAGTGCAACGTCTCGGATTTGACTGTTGAACTTGGACATTTTTAATTAAAAGGTGCCTTTCTTGTGTTATATGAGCTTGTTTGCAAGTTTTGGCAGAGATAGGCTGAAATTTCAGCTTAATCTCCAAAAGATGTGTGAGCATTATTTCACGTGCCCAGCGTGGCATGGGCACGTTGCTCTCCAAGGGGTTCTTGCACCAAGCTGCTACTGCTCTGCACCAGCCCCGGTCCCGCACGCTAAAAGAAACCAACCACCGCTGAGTCCGAGAGGTGCGTCCTGAGACAACTTTTCGTTTTCTTTTTGGAAACCAGCGCCAGGGAACATCTCAGACGGCCAACATCTCGGAGTACAACGCCACGGCGCTCATGGAGCTCCTGCGCGAGAAGGAGGAACGGATTCTTGCTCTGGAAGCAGACATGACCAAGTGGGAACAGAAGTACCTGGAAGAGAGTGTGATGAGACAGTTTGCTCTGGATGCAGCTGCAACTGTGGCTGCTCAGAGGTAAATGAGACTATTCATCGTACAGGGGTTATTTTCTTTTTCCATTTGATAGTCATATTTCCCACCAAGGAATGTTGTCATACCACTCTCCCCTGCTACCTCTCCTTGCAGTCCAAACAGCATCTAAAACTTCTGCATGCAAGTGGAGCTTGGCTGCTTTTCCTGGGAGCTGTGTAATTGCCAAAAATTAGAGACTTTTTTCCAGGGGTAGATTCCTCCCCCACCATGCAAGAGCCATTTGCCAGGCTAGAATTGTTCTGAGCCAATCCTAGAAGCTATTGATTCCAAAATAGATATATGAGGAGGGTTTTTTGTTTTGTTTTGTTTTGTTTTTAAACAGGAATCGGTCCTCGCTGAAGTCATGTGAGATGGGGTAAGCTTGGTGATTCACATCGTTCACCCTGAATGGCTTACTTGTTCTCCAGAATATTTTTGCAAATTACTTGGTGGTATTATCTGCGACATGGTTACTAACCCAAGACATCTACTAGGAAATTCTACTCAAAATGCTCTGCTCTGCGGGGAGGGCACTGCTTGTGGGGGTGGGAAGGGTGCCTGAAACTTGGTAACAAGCTCACATTCCAGCACAACTGTCCAGAAACACTTAGTATGACTTCAGATAGGCCCAAGTGTTTTAGCTGCTTAGCAAACAAGAACTGCTTTTGAAGTGCAGCTGTTTAACATTTAGGTAGTGCTTACAAATAGTTTTATTACTCATTAGTTTCTGACTCTTAGCAGCAGAAGCTTTTATTTCAGCTTGTTTCATGATCTGGCTTCAAATAGGGAGGTTATCACAGTCGGAAACCTGGTTCATAACATCATCCTAGAATTCCAGGAGGAAAGTTGCAAATCTGATAGGTTAGCATTTAAAGAGTTATCTTATCTTGCAGCAAAGGCACAAGCTGTTATTTTAGGGTATTAATGTTTCTTGTGCACTGTTTTCTGCTTCTCCAGAGATTTCTTAAAGGCCCTGCTACTGCTTGTCCCTAGAGGCCGTGTTATATTTTCAACATGCCCTGATAAGTAGGGGCCTGGTCTATCCTTCATTGCCAAATGAGAAGGGATGTGTTGGGCCTGTGCATGTTGTCTAAAATGAACAAGAATGCTTTCCAATCAAGAACAAGCCAACCTGTGAGACCTAGTTCTCCATTTCCTCCTAATTTCTTCTCTCCCAGAAGAGACCATACCATTAGCATACATGCTGTGGAAGTTTATATGCAGTTGGGCTATAGGGGAACCCTCCTAAAAACAAGCAAGCAGACAAAAAGCCCCAAGACACCCCACTAATTTCAGTGGCAGCCTCTTCTACATTGTGCACAATTTGCTTTCCCTTTGCTTTTATAGTGGAAAAGAGGTTGCGGGAAGGATGCTTTAGAGCAGAGGCAGGATCTGGGTTACTTTAGGTTCGTTTGTGCCCTTTAGTGCTCAGTGCTTTGCTGTTACTGCTTTTGTTTGTTTTGCTTTGTTTCTGTGGGATTCTTTTGTTTGTTTTTTGTTTTATTTTTGTGTGTGTTTTTGGTGTTTATTTATTTTATTATTTTTGCTTGGTTTTGTTTGTTTTAGGGCTAAAGGTACCTTCACTAGCCCATTCTTAGTCCTGCTGGATGAGAGAACAAATTGTCCATTCTAGTGCATTGAGCAAGTGTCCCCATTGTTAGATGGGGAAACAACAGCTTTACATCTGAACCTAAATTTGCAGCATTGCAATCATAGAAAGTACCTGATATTCTATACCATTTCCCACCTTCCTCATGTCCTTGAATTTGCCCTGTCAATCAGTTTGCAGCAGTTCAGTTGAACAGTTCAAAATATTGACATGGAGTAGACAGTAGATTGAGTGTTGTTTTTATGACTTGCATATTTTTGTAACCCTTCTTGCATTAGGACTGGGAATTGGAGTTTTGGAAGGCACTGAACCAGCCTATACTCAAAAAAAAAAAAAAAAAAAAAAAGGATATTCTTGTTTGTTGCTTTTGAGCACTCATTTTGTGCTGCTGGGAGGAAAGCAGCAAAGCTAGGTGGTCTTTCATCTGCTCTACTGCTTGTTCTCAGGGACACGACAGTGATCAACCACTCGCCCAACCCTAGCTATGACACCTCACTGGAAGCTCGCATTCAGAAGGAAGAGGAAGAGATCCTGCTTGCCAACAGAAGGTGTCTCGACATGGAGGGCAGGTAACATTCAGCTTGCTTCTATCTAGGTTATTTAGGGTGGGATTTTAAGTGAACTCTCTGGGGTAGGTGACTCAGAACCAGAAATTCTTATGTCTTCACCAGTAGCAACACTATAGGGTGCCAAGCACTTATTTGGCTAACGAAGCAGCTGTGTGGCAATCCAGAACCTGTCTTGATACTGAGGACTACTGCTTAAAAAGTCTTGTCTTAGATTTTGCATCTTGTTTGTTCCTCTTTTTTCTTCAGGACATCTTCCTCAGACCCTATTTTCAAGCCACCTCTTAAGTGGTCCCACAGAGCTTTTTTCCCTGGGGTTTGGCATAGTGTAGACTCTAAAGAGTGTTAATCTTCTTATTTCTGTTGGTCTCATTTCCTGACCATAACCTCAGCTCTGTTTCAAAGCTTCTGTAGTGTTGTTCAAACCAGCTTTCAGTAACCAAAGATGCATGGGTAGCTCAGTGGAGTGCCCTCAGACACATATAAAGGAAGTGTTGTATGATTTGCCATGGAGGACCAGAGAGCAGCCAGGACTGAGGGTGTTGAGCTCACTGGCATCTTCTCTCTGTCTCCCCAAATGCCTAAGGGAGTTCTGGTCACGGCATGGGGACACTGAGACCTCAATCCAAGGAGACACCTGCTGAAGTACCTTATTCCTCTTTGTCCTTCTTGAAAAGGATCAAGACTCTGCACGCCCAGATCATCGAGAAGGATGCCATGATCAAAGTCCTGCAGCAGCGCTCCCGCAAGGAGCCGGGGAAGACAGACCAGCTCTCCTCCATGAGACCTGCCAAGTCGCTCATGTCCATCTCGAATGCTGGCTCAGGCCTGCTGTCCCACTCATCAACGCTGAGCAGCACTCCCATCCTTGAGGAGAAGAGGGAGGACAAGAGCTGGAAAGGCAGCCTTGGTGAGTTTTAAGCAACGGTGGCAGTTCAGATATGCAAGTCACCATTTTAGCGGGGAGACAGCAGCAGGAAGAAGGTGCATTTGACAGACTGAATGATGAAGCTAGCCTGTGGTAAAGCTGACTGCGAGCAAGATGGCACACATTTGGAACAACAGCTTGTTCTAATCGTTATGGGGGAAGCAGTAGCTTCTGATGGCCAGACTCTGTCACTAAAATATTTAAGCTTGAATTCCCATTTGATATGAGTACCTGATTTTGGAGACATTTGGGATCTATTTTTCAGAATTCCCAACCACTTGTTTTCAGCTCAGTTGTTACAGCTGTCTGAAGGTGCAAAGTGTGCTTGAATAAGTAGCCAACAGGGAGGTGAATCAGGATTGCTATCCTGAAATGTTGTACCTGCAGTAATATGACTCCTGCCTGTAATGGCTCAACACCCTTGTTGGGAGAAAGTGGTTTGTAGGAAAGCAAATTTTAGGTGTTTTTGTTTTGTTTTTGATTTTTTTTTTTTCCTAGAGAGAGTCTAGGTCCAAAGCTTCTCCCCGTGAGCATAAAAGACCCTGAGATGCAAGTGAAAATCTCCAGATGATTTCAGGGTGTGCAGCTTTATCCTGCTGTAGCTGGGCCACTGCTTAGAGATAGAGAAGTAAATTGTTAGTGCCTATTTGTGTATCTTTGCATGCAGCAACAGGAGGCTACTGTTATTCATTAGGTACCTCAGTACTTAGTGGTGAAAGGTGTTATAGAAAGGTAAGTTAGTGCTGTCTGCTGAAGTACAAAGTAATTTCCGGATCCTAGAGCAAGTACTATGAAAAGTGGCAGAATGAATTCTGGTTAGTTTACTGGGAATGTAAAATTTCCTTCTCTCTATTTCCACAAAGGTGTTCTGCTGGGAACAGAATATCGCTCCGAATCCATTCCCTCCACCCCCTCGCCAGTCCTTCCTTCCACCCCCTTGCTGTCAGCACACTCGAAAACCGGCAGCAGAGACTGCAGCACCCAGACAGACCGGGGCAGTGAACAAAGCAAGGCTGCACCTTCGGCGGCAGCTCCCACCCCAGCGCGGCTCCCCGGGTCCAGCCTGACCTACAGTGCAGACAAAACAGGTAACAAAGCTCAACCGTATCAAAAGAGGGCCCCTGCCGCTCACTCACCATCCATTCTGCTCCATGGCACCAGCCCTACTTGTCTCTCTGTTCAGCTCTGGAAAACAGAGTTTAGTTTTGGGGAGGACATACGGTTCTCAAGGACAAGTTTGACCTCATTCTGAGGTCATGCTGAGAGTTATCAAATCACGCAGTAAGAAAAAAGCCCTAAGCGGCAGTTACACCGGGTCCACGCTGGGTGGAGAGCTGTAGCAACATTTGAGATTCCCTCGGCAATTGGAGCAGGTACAGGCTAATCTCAGAGTAGTCTCTGAGTTGGTGTCTGCTCTGAAGTAAATTGCAAGTGGCACTTTCACAATTAAACAATTTGTAGAAATGGGCTATAGAAACGTGGCATTTTAGTGGATATTCAAAACAAAGCGGTCTCAGATGAGAAGGAAGGAGAAAGAAGGGTAACTATCCTGATAGAATTGTCTAGTTGCTGCACTATCCGGTTGCAGGACTGACCTCAGCATTAGCCTAAGTAGGTCCGTTTGACAGTGACTATCACAGAAGCTCAATTTGCTTCCCACAGAGCCCCAAGCTGGCAAGAGAGGCTCATTTTCCATCTGACTCTGCCAAATCAATGCAGATTACACAACCTTGCCTCTTCTACTTAGAGACGCATTACAATTATGTTGTTCTTTATGGAAGAGTGAATTTTGGCTGGTCTCCTGTGCACCTTGCCCATGCTGGGCTATTTAATGGGTATCAAGGGTGACAGGTGAACAGGTTTTGTGGTGAAAGTCTATACTGACTGCATTGCTTTAAATGTAGTTGGTTCAGTTTTATGTGCCATTGTAGGTCTGTGGGAGGTACCTGAAAGGAATTTGAGAACGTGCCTCTCTCTGTCAGGCTACAGACATGAAGAAATGCTTTTTTTCAAACCAAGTGATCAGTCCTTTGGCCAATGACAGATGACTTTTAAAATGTTAACCCCATTTTTCTAATCATGTGCTCGCGGTGGTTGTCAGTTCAAGCTACAGCTTTGATTGTCTGTCTTTTGTTTCTCCTCATAACGTAGATGGGCCACTCTTCCACTCCAGCACTCTCGAAAGAAAAGCCCCTGTTCAGAGCGTGGGGCAGGACCTCCCAGATGGAGAGATGGTAGAATACCTCATCTGAAAGGCTGAACTGGGATCTGAGATGGGATACAATAGCAAGATTTTTTTTAAAAAGACGTTTTTATTGGGAAAATTTGTAGTACCTGAGTAATAAAAGAACACTCAGCTGTTTGCTCTTGTATATTATGTCTCAAAAATATGGACAGGTTAATTTATAATTTGTTCTAAATTATCAAACCCCCTTAACACTTGTTCTTTGAAAGTTTCCCTGCTTATTTTTTAAATATTGGATCTGGTAATGTCTGGAGGAAAAAAAAACCACAGTCTTAGATGCACTACATTTTATATGTCATTTCAGTATTTTTAAAAGTCTTGTCTTTTAAAAACAAGCAAAAGTATCTGCTCTCAGTAACTGGTTAATTGTCTAGCTTGAACATGGTAAGATGGGTGTAATGGCCTTACAGTGATCAGACCTGAATGTGGGCCCTGGTTGTGAGCATCACTTATGGCTTCAGAGTACAGGTATTCTGAGGAGCTTTTATAAACTTCTGAGCTGCAGTCAAGGAAGACTTGTCTTTACTCACGATGTGAGAAGTCAAAATAGGTATTTCATATTCACAGGCTGGAAAGACTTCTGTTTTCAGAGTGCTGACTTTTTTTAAATTCTGAAATTGTGATATTTCTTTACAGAAAATACAACTCCAATGATCGATGTAATGTTCGACATTTTTAGTTGCATCAGAAGATTTGTCATACTTCCATGCACAAGTACTTTTTCAATAATTTATACAGTTGTTAATAAATAATAAATTTCATTCATACCTTACATAAAAAAGAACACTGTACAGGCTCAGTCCTGATCTTTGTTAGATCCAATTTTCTGCCAGTGAAATCCCACTGGCTTAGTGGAATTACTCCAAATTTACAGTAGTCTAAGTGGCAAGCCCCCGCTTTTCAGTGTTAGCGAATTGTTCTACTACCTCTGTGGTTTAGCAGATCTTTCTCTATTTCACATTCCCTTCTATCTCGTATATGCCTCATTTCTCAGAGATACTAGATTCTTTTTTTGATTTCTCTTACAGCAGTCCCTCGGAGTTAGAACTTTTAACAACAGCTTTGGATAAAGTTTCACATGGTAAATTGTGGCCTTCCAGAATGTTATTCATCATCATTATTACTCATCATCTGACTGGAGAGAGCAACCAGAATCATTAAAGAAGATGCTTTCACATTTTAGTGATTCTTTTCTCTTTCAGATTCTTGGGGATTAGCACAAATGCTGCAATACTCTGGATGCAAATGTTCTAAGGAGATATTACAACCAATGCAAGTAAATGTTTTAGGGCTTTTTCATGATTAATTTGCATTACTAAAACATTTCAAAATCAATTTCTACTGAAAATTACTCTTTTTTAACTTGAATGTTAAAATGTTTAATTGGCCAGTGGTCACATCTCAGGAACCTGGCTAGTCTCAACTTTCTTTGCGGTATTAGAGTAGACAGATTTCAGACCCTTTCATTCCAGAAATAAGGAAAATAAGCAATTAATCATCTAACAGCTACTGAATGTACTCAGTTCTTACTGAGTTGACACCATTGACATGGTGTCCATTTGAAATGGCCTTACCAGATCAACATATACAATATGAATTTTCCTGTGGAGGGTTGGGAGGCAAAAGGAGAAAAGTGCCTTTTCCTTTTCTGTCTGACGCTCAGGTGCCTTGGCAGTGCCTGTGGAGCAGCTGTGGCTTGGAGTCCCTTTGTCTTTGGAGATAACTCCTTTAAAAGCAAAGCAAGCGATTCCCATCAATTCTAGCAGATTTGCTCCTTGTTGCTGTTCTTCAGTCTATATTCCTAGACCCACGGGAGGCAGAGATGGCAAAATGCAAGTAACCTCTTTGCTGAGAACCTCTCTAACGGATGGAACAGAGCCCGTTCCCTCACCACTGCCTAAGACACTTCAGAGCCACACTTCAAGGCTTAGGCTGTCCCTATCATAGGGGCAGCATCTTCCTGGGCAATGCAGTAGATCTTCCCTAAGTATATTCTAATAATTTGTCTGAACTAGTTCCTCGTACTTTTCTGCAAAAACTGTTAACAGGCATTTCGTTCTCATCCCTGAGAACAACTTGCGTTTATTTCTGTTGGCTTAATTCCATCCCATTATGTGAAGTAATGCCTACGCTGGACAATTTTAAGTGATTTCTTTTCCTCCTCCACAGTTGTCGGAAATGCAGGAGAATCTTTTCTCATTAGGTCACTGTGTTCATCTTCCTGCCATTTCAGGATCATTTTCTCTATTTCATGATGTGCTTTGGGCTTCGTAGGAACAGAAAGGGAGATTGAGTGCCCATGGTGTATGTATGTGTAAAAGGTGTTTTGCATCTACAGAGCTCCAGACAACCTGCTCCAACTCGATTGATGCATGTTAATCCTAAAACACATAGGGAGAACCTGGACTGTTTACTGACATTGTGTTTTAGAAAACTGATATCCACAGGAGGTATTGACTGTTCAACTAGACTAGCTTGCAAATACATCTATTCTCCTTGCAGCTCATTGTTCCCAAACTGAATTCCACCATAATCTACTTTTACAAAAGAAGAAGTATATAATGGCTTTCTGTGAAGAAAATACAGCAATTATCTCCTCCAGCAATGGGAGCCAGGAGGTCTCTGGCACTACAAGCTGTGGGGATCACATAGTGACCTTCGCAATTCCTAGACCGGTGCAAGTAAAATTGAAAGGAGATGTCAGTTTTACACTGCTCTGCTCAGGTTCTTTGCCCTATTTTTTAAGTTTTGGTTTCTTCCAAAGTTAACTCTCCCTCCCCAGATCTCTTGCCATGGAAGTCTGAGCTCATCTTCCTCTGCAGACAAACTGGGAGCCTGCACGAACATAATCATTCCTTGGATCTTCCTCAGAGCGATCCCGATGTGAATGTAAAAGAGCTGCTTGCTTTGAGGAAGATGTGTACTATAGTCTTTGGTCTCTCTGTAAGATTTTTATGTCGTTTTTAAGCAGAAACTGCTTTAAGGAGACAAACTGCACACCTAGTTCCTTTTTCTTCTGTAGAGTTTGTTTCTAGTAGAAAGTAATCTTTAACACAACATGATTGCAATGACCTTCTTTGCAAACCAAAACTTTAGACCAAGAGTTTTTCTTAAACTCGGGTATTAGGAGCAGAATTGTAGCTTTTATAAAGAAAGCCGCATATTCTTCTTGGTAGAGCAAAACAAGAAAACAGAGTTTAGTTGTTTTTCCTCTCTTCTTTCACTGCTTCCAGAATGGCCAAATTCATGAGTCCTTCCCTTGATCAGTCCCCTGGCCCTGCAAAGGCTCGGAAAGCTGCCTAGGAGCTGGAGCCTTTTGTTCCCAGATTATTAACAACACTAAACAGCTCCTGCCTGGCACCTGTTGCGGGGTCTGGAGCAGTAGTTTTGGTCTATGATTTGAGGACCCTTGGGCATCTATGGGTCGCTCTGCAGGGGAGCTAAGGTGAGCAACTGCTATTGGGGAGCATAAAGTCTTTGTACGTGGCGTGTGCCTGCAGGGCTGCTTGGTAGAGACGAGCAGAGNATGAGTCCTCCCCTTGATCAGTCCCCTGGCCCTGCGAAGGCTCGGAAAGCTGCCTAGGAGCTTTCCGAGCCTTTTGTTCCCAGATTATTAACA
>VWPW01025361.1:0-20659 GCA_013389825.1 Crypturellus undulatus
CGCGGCGCTGCGGGCCCGGGCGCCATGCGGATGTTCCCGCGGCAGCTGCGTTGGGAGCAGAGCGCGGAGCCCCCGCGTGAGACCGTGCGCGGAACCAGCCCGGTTCGTGTGGCTGGGCCCTTCCCTGGACACCTCCATGTCCCCTTGTGCGCTCGGCCTCCGCCCGGAGCCCTCCTGGCAGCCCCGGGCCCGTGCGCTCCCGTGGCTTTGCCGGGAGCGGGATGGGGCCCTTCCCGACGGGCCCTGCTCGTCGGGGAGCCGAGCGGCACCGGAGCGAGCGGCACCTGGTGCCAAGGGGAGCCCCGCAGCACCCGGAGCAAACGGCGCCCGGTACCCTCCCAGATCCCATGTGTTACCTTCATCCCATCGCAGACCTCTCGGTGCGCCGACCTCCACAGTTTGCAGATGCTCCCCCAAAGCAGCCCGCTTTGAAGGCAGACGGAGCTTTTTCTCCTTTTTCCCATTATTTTCCCCCCGGCCGGTCTGCAGGGAGCGCACGGGCATCGCACCTGGCCGCCCTCCCCTTGCCTGCGGGCGCCCGGGCTGCTCTGCTGGGAAATGCAGATTTTTTTCTTTATTTTTTAAACAAACTTGAGGTTTGGGGTTTCTCTTGTAGCGACAACCTCTCGCTCGCGAGCGGGAGCGGAGCCGCCCGGTGCGAGGTTTGCCGTGCGCGTTGGCAAAATATTTTGTTATTTGAAGATGCCAAATGTTTTCTTAGCAGTTCTGTGATTTCCTGCGGTGTGGCCGGCTCTGACCACCCGCGCCAGCGGGAGCAGCGTGCGCAGGAGGAAGCGTGGGCGCTGCTGCTCTTTTTTCTTTCTTTTCTACCCCTTTTTGGGGTTGCGGGAGCAGCGGCCGGAGCCCTTGCAGCGAGGTGGCAGCATCGGAGCCAAGGGGCAGCATCGTGCCCCTCGCGCCGTCTCCGTTTTTGGTTTCGTAGTTAAGGTACCGGCGCAGGGGCCGAGCAGCGAAACAGCCGCCGTGCTGCCAGGAGCGGGAATTCTGTTGTACCCGGAGCGAGCTGCTGGGATTTCCCTTATTTCGGGCATGGAGCAGGATAATAAAATACTAACAGCCCCAAGGCCATAAAGAGGCAGCCTGTTGGTGCCCTAAAGCACCCGCTGGGATGGTGCCAGGTGTGAAAAGGGCTGTTGTCGCTCCCATAATTGCAGTACTTTGGCTCTTTGGGAAGGGTTTCCACGGCGGGTCGGAGGGGATGCCGCAGTGTAGAGGCACCCGCGTGATCCCGGAGTTGCACTTTCACAGGGATTGGCTGCAATTCCCATGCATTCCTCCGGGTTCGCGTCCTGCAGGGCACCTTCAGCTCTAACAACCCTGACCTGCTCTGCGGTAGGAGCTGCCGTGTCCATTGCGGGGCCTGGAAGTGCCCCGGCCCGGGCGCTGTCCCCTCGCGCAGGGACAGGGCCGCCCTGGGACGCAGTGTCACCTCGGGGCTGCGCAGGGCTCGTCCTTCGCAAGCCGCCGCAGCGGCCGCCCGCGATCCCGGTGCGCAGCTCCCCGTGGTCCCGTTAAGCACCATGGTGGGAGCTCGTGGTTTCGGTGCCGCACCTGGTTCCGCAGGGGAAGCTGCAGTTAACAATGACCGTGTTGGGCGGTGATTTATGGAAAACACTTTGGACACCGTGGTCGTGTCCCAGTGACCCGCTGGAGGTGACGGGCAGTGCGAGGTGACCTGCTCGAGACAGAAGGCCTCTCTGGTTAGGCTCGCGCACGTGGCCCCATGAGCGCTCCGGGCGCACCGACCCTTTGCTCCCCGCGTTGCGGCGCTGCCCGGGCAGCCGCAGGCGTCAGGAAGGAAGTCTGCAAGCGCGCGCCGTGCACGGGGCCGAGCGCCGAGCCGCTTCCGGAGCACCCGCCGGCGCCTGCCCTGCCGCGAGCACCGGCAGAGCGGCGGCCCGAACGCCTCCCGCGGTGCTGCCCTGCCGAGGGGCGCGTGGGGAGCTCCGGGGTGAGCGCGGAGGCACGGGTGGAGCTTCCCGAGGGGACCGTGACGCTGGGGGCCGCGGGGCGGGAGAGGAGGCTCCATCCTGTGCAGCTGCAGAATCCATCAGCGCTGGAGCCGGCGACGACAGGACGGGCTCGCGTGAGGCCGCATTGTGGATGCAGGCACCAGCGTGACCAACCCGCGCTCTCTCTCGCCCGCCAGGTGCCCGGTGGCCGCCCCGGTGTCGGCACGCAGCTCGGATAGCGGCAGGATGAGCTTCCACGCGCAGGGTAAGTGGCCGGGGCGCGCGGCTCCCCCGGGACGCAGCCACGGGCCAGTCGGTGTCCCCGGGGCCACGACACTGTTCACACCTCGCTGCTTCCAGCGAGGCGCAGTGTGTCCCAGGTGCAGCACGGCGAGGGCTCTGCAGCACCTCGAGGGTCCCGTTTGCTGCTGCTTTGCACTCGCGTCTCCCTTGCCCAGCTCTGTTTTCGGGCGCAGGACGCGGTTCACGGTGCCCTGGTAAGCACCGGCGCGCTTGGGGCTCCCGCAGTCTGGCGCTCACGCCGGGCTTCTAAGTGCATGGAGCTGTGTAGGAAAAGCCACCGAACTCCCTAATTCTTACTTGAGCTGAAAACTCCTGGAGTCAGTTTGTGCATCCGAAGGGCTAGAAGATGGTTTCTGCTCAGCAAATCGTTCTGCCTCATTATGCCGTGATATTTTACATCGAAATAACTGCTGTGGAGGAAATTACTTAGCCATGTTCTCTCCTAGACTAATAAGCCCCATAAATTTTGGAAAATTCTTAGTGGAGCTGGTACAAAACACCTAAAAATAAGCCGAAGCCGCTCGCGGTTGCTCAGCAGAGTGTTGCTGAGCAGCTCGTGGGCGTCTGCGTAGCCAGCCTGGGTGCAGCGGGACCTGCAGCCTCTCGGGCCCCTTTGGGTTGGGCTGCCCCTGCCCGCGGGGAAGCGGGAGAGTCCGAATCACGGCCGCGATGCAGAAGCTACTCCCCGCCGCAGCCATCGGCACCTGCGTTTTGGGTTCCCGTCGCCCCGCGGCTGGCTGAGCTCAGCGGAACGACTTCCCCATGTTTGGGGTGTTCTGCAGCTTCTGCCAGGGCCACCGGACGGTGCAAGTCGCTCCCGGCCCCGGCGCGATTCCCACGGCCGCCTGCCCTGCCGCAGGGGATGGGAGCTCGGAGCGCTCCCGCGTGCCACCTCCTCCTGCCACGGGTGCCTGGCACCGAGCGATGGCACCGTCCTGCTCGCAGCAGCCCTCTGCGCACCAAAACAAGCAATTTCCCTTTTTGACGCCCTTTTTGCTGTCTCCCTGGGCACACAGAGCCGCGAGCGGAGTCGCTGCGGGAAGTGCTGCCTCGAGCCCTCTTTGCAGAGAGCACCGTGAGCCCTCCTGCGCTCGCAGCCTCCTCTGCAGCACGCCGAGCTCTCCTGCGCGCTCGCTGACGGCTTCAAAGGGCTTTTTGCATGGGCCGCTGCTAAACACGGCCTTTCAGCAGGCAGTTCGGAGGAGAAACCGCCTTTCTGCAGCAGTTCTTTTGATTGCCCGTGAAATGAAGCGCATGGACATCCAGTTCCTGCTGCTCTCATTCAGCTCCCGCCGCAGCCACATAATCACAAAGGACTCCAAATCCCTCGGTGACCCAAGGGGAGGATTGCAAAACCTGTGCTCCAAGTGCCACAAGCGAGGGGGAGGGCGCGGAGCCGTGCCAGCCTTCCCGGGAGCCTTGGCAGCCCCGGCGGCTTGAGGAAGGAGCAGACTTCCTGCTGGAATATCCCAGCGAGGAGCGGAAAGCCCATCCTAGCGCCACACGAGGTCTCCAGGGAGCCTTATGCAAGGTCAGGCTCTCGGAGGAGGGGACTCTGCATTGGCTGCATTTGTTGCTGTTATTTTTCTTACCCTTCAGACTGGTTTAGTTCCTCAAACAGCCTGTTTCATCCTAACTGGTGATTGCTTCTCCTGGCTTGGACCTTTGATATTTGCATGAAATGCTGCTTTTTTTCCCCTTCAGCTCCTCCTCCCCGCTTTCCTCCCCAGCAGCATATGTAAAACTAAAGCACAAGCAGAAAGGAAGCAGGTGGCCGCTGCCGAGCAGCGCGCGCTGCGTGCAGGAGGCCGTCCGGAGGGCTTGGGGTTCACACAGCAAACTCTTGAAATATTTGTTTCTGGTTCGGGGGAGGTAAAACTGGGGTAGTTTTTCTCCTAATTTAATACATATGTGATCCAAAGGAGTGACTGGATGAGGGCAAAAGTGGAGCGCGCGTTAGGGACTTGCCTGGTGACGTGTGTGCCTCTCCTCTCGTGAAGTTTAGTGGAGCTCTGCTCAAGCTGAAAACCTGTGGTTCTGGGAACACAATGAAGAACTAATCTCCCTGGGTGTGCTCGGAGACGGGCTCTAATTACTTTGTGGGCAGAAGGCACCCAAGTTGCAAGTTGCTGATAAGTAGGAGCGATGATGAAAGGCTGGGCTGGTGCCCGCGTCCCGGGAGGAGCGTGGGGAGCCGGGAGGAGCGGGAGCCGGAGGAGCGGGAGCTCCCGGCGCAGTCCCCATCGGCTCTGTTCTCCGCAGGTGCATGCCGGCCGGAGCGCTCGCCGGGCCGCCGCTGAGCCCGTCCACACGGAGCACCATGCGGGTCACCGTGCGGCGGGCGCTGCTGGCGCTCGGCGCCGTGGCCGCCCTCATGGTCACGCTGCACCTCGGGCAGCAGGTCCTGGAGTGCCAGCAGGTGCTGAGCGAGCGGCGGCACCGGCTGATGAGGCCCGAGAACGAGGAGCTGGTCATGGTGGACGCCAACCACGTCGAGTACCGCTACAGCAAGGAGATGCCGCTGATATTCGTCGGTGGGGTCCCGCGGAGCGGCACGACGCTCATGAGGGCCATGCTCGACGCGCACCCCGAGGTGCGCTGCGGCGAGGAGACCCGCATCATCCCGCGCGTGCTGGCCATGCGCCAGGCCTGGTCCAAATCGGGCCGCGAGAAGATGCGGCTGGACGAGGCCGGCGTGACGGACCAGGTCCTGGACGCTGCCATGCAGGCCTTTATCCTGGAGGTGATCGCCAAGCACGGCGAGCCCGCCCGCTACTTGTGCAACAAGGACCCTTTCACCTTGAAGTCCTCCGTCTACCTGTCCAGACTGTTCCCCAACTCCAAATTCCTGCTCATGGTCCGAGACGGCCGCGCGTCCGTCCACTCCATGATCACGAGGAAGGTGACGATCGCGGGCTTCGACCTGAACAGCTACCGCGACTGCCTGACCAAGTGGAACAAGGCGATCGAGGTGATGTACTCGCAGTGCCTGGAGGTGGGGCGCGCGCGCTGCCTGCCCGTGTACTACGAGCAGCTGGTGCTGCACCCCGAGCAGTCCATGCACGCCATCATGCGCTTCCTGGGCATCTCCTGGAGCGACGCCGTGCTGCACCACGAGGAGCTCATCGGCAAGCCCGGCGGAGTGTCTCTGTCCAAGTGAGTGTTGCTGCTTTTAAAACAATCTTTTCATTAGACAAAGCGGGTCAAGGCCAAAGCTGGGGGCAAGGATTCATTGCTAGTGTTTGGGCGTAGTTTTCAGGGTAGCGCATCCCCATTCGTTGCACTGGTTTTGGTTTCTTAGTGAAACACAGCTTGAATATTAGCAATGTGTTGTATCCAACAGAACAGCTTGTTAGGCAAGGATTATAAAAGCAGGTGACAGTGTTTTATTCATCTGCTGTTGACAGTGTGGAAACAATTTTGGTGTCTAATTCGAAAAGAACTGCTTGCTCAGAAACTTGAGCTTTTTAATAGCTCCTTTTTTTCCACCTGTCCTCAAGTATCTGCTCAGAGGATTGCAGTTCTGCTGTTGATGAATCGTTTTCAGTAATTAGCACCAGTTCTTGCCACATTTGGTGCTCATATTGCAGTGTAGAAGAACTGCCTCCTCCCATGGTGACGTCCCACCGCTGCCAAGCTCTCGTGTTGCAGCAGGCGCTTGCTTCACGCAGCTTCTCGTGCATTTCGTGCTGCGTTATCTTTCTAGGTGGAGGCTGAATTCTGAGCTTCCAGTAAATGGCTGAGTGCTGGAGCCTCCCGAGCGGCCTCGGCCCGCGTTCCCCGCTGGGTGTGTGCGGAGCGGGGACGTCCCGGCGCCGCCTTTCCTGCCGGCCGCGCAGGGCTGTGCTCCTGCGCGCTTCCCGGAGCCGGGACAAGGGCTCAGGGACAAGAGCGACAGGACCAGGGGTCACGGGCACAGACTGAAACACAGGCAGCTCCATCTCCGTGTGAGGAAGAACTCCTTTCCTGTGAGCGTGCCAGAGCCCTGGCACAGGCTGCCCGGAGAGGCTGTGGAGGCTCCTCCTCTGGAGATCTCCCAACCCGCCTGGATGCCACCCTGTGCTCTGGGTGTCCCTGCTGGAGCAGGGGGTTGTTTAGATGATCTCCAGAGGTCCCTTCAACCTCAGCCATCCCGTGGATGCAGCAGCATTGATCCACGTGGGCGTCTTGGGCACCCTGCGGGTTGTTAACCGAGCTGAAGGTTTTTCTGCCTGAGCATCACACACATGTGAAATCCAGCTGACAGCAACTGCAGTGTCTTGTTTTTATTTTATGTTTTGTTTCCAGGATAGAAAGATCAACAGACCAGGTCATCAAGCCTGTGAACCTGGAGGCGTTGTCCAAATGGATCGGCCACATCCCGGGGGACGTTCTGCAGGACATGGCCCACATAGCGCCGATGCTGGCCCGGCTCGGCTACGACCCGTACGCCAACCCGCCCAACTACGGCAACCCGGACCCCTTGGTGGTCAACAACACGCACAGGGTGAGCGGCTGCTGCACGGAGGATCGTGCTGGAGCAGAGCCCCCCGTGCCAGCCCTGTGCCCTCCCTGCAGGGTGCTGAACGGAGCCCAGGGAGCTCGGGCGAGACAGAGCCCTCCGCTCGCGCTGCGGGACAGACACGGTCCCGCTGAGGCTGCTCTAAGAGATGAGAGCAGCGGCTGGAGCCCGCGGTGGCTCAGGCCCGGGATGTCCCCTATGGTTTGTGGTGGCCTTTGCCTCTGTTGTGGCGGACGCTGGCCCGTCCCTCCCTGCTCCGGCCCGGCTCTTGGTACCGGATACGGGCGCTCCGCCGGGTTATCTCCACACAGAGCTGCTGGCTCTGCAGAGCCAGTTGGGGCGGCTCTGTGTGGAGCTCCCTGTGCTCCCGGGGAATTGAGTGCCTGGAGACTCCGCACGGCTTTGGGCAAAGGGCAGGGGATTTTAACAGAGCAGGGACACGGGTTTGTGCTGCACGTGGCAGCTATTAGACAGGGGCAGTTTTTCTCATGCTCTGAAGCAGCGGTGGCCTCGTGCGCCCCGTGACGGTGTCCTGGAGCAGATGTCCCCATGGAGCCGGGCGCGGAGTGGCCCCAGCTCTGCGCCAGGGCAGACCCAGCAATGCGGAGCTCCCCGGGGCTCTGTGCTCCCCGTGCTCTGCTCCTCCCGCTCCCTGCGTGTGAGTGCTCCGTAAGGACACGTCTTCTGGAGGAACATCCTCTCCCAGGGGGCTGAGGGACTCGTGGAGTCTCTGCTCTCTCCAGTACTTCTTGGCACAAACTTAGCATGATGCAAAAGGCCTAAATACCGCCCTTTTCCTCATTAAGGAGGGATCTGAGGAGCCTGCTTTTGTCAGGCCTTTGCACTCCTGTCTTTGCTTAAAAAGTTATTACAAGGGAAACCTCCAGCTGCTTCCCCAGCATCAGTGTGACGCAGAGCACATGCCCGTCGGGGATCTCTGCTGGTTCAGGCGCACTGGGCAATCCCCACAGGCAGTGACGGGGATGTACGGATACCCCTGCAGCTGCCACTCAAGAAAGGTCACTCTCATTTTGCCTTTTCCGTAGGTTTTGAAGGGGGATTATAAAACACCAGCCAACTTGAAAGGCCATCTCCAGGTAAGAGCGTGCCGCTTCTTCAGGTTCTTGCTGGTCCCTCGATGCCGCCCGGGCAGCCGTTCCACAGGGACAGCTCCCGGCCCTGCTCCCCTCGTCAGTGCGTCCTGGGCCCCTTCCCTCGTGCTCTGCATCGCTCCCTTCCTGCATGTTCTTGTTTTTCATATGATATCTTGTCCCACAGCATCCTGGTGGTGTCTGGTGTTGCTCAGAGCCTGCTTGTCCATGTCCATCACCTCCCATCACCTGCTCTTGCTTATGGTTTCTTGCTGTTGGGCTCTGTGTTCTCTTGTGGAACTCTCACACTTTGTCCTGTTGCTTTAAAACCCTTCCCACCTCGCTGGCTGTCCCTTAGCTGTCACCATTCTGGGCCTTGTCCTGTTTAGGGAGGCCATAGCTTATCTAATTTTGAAATTATCAATACTTCTTCTGGTTCTGGAACTTGTGTCTTTTCAAGTGTTGAAAGTATGAGACCCCCTACTTGTGTACCATGTTTGAAAACAGCTGATAACCCTCTTTTATGAGGCAGAGCAATCCAACAGCCATTGCAGCAACACTTCCCAAAATAAGATTTCTCACTTGTGCACAGTGCTGCCCGTGTGAACAGCAGTTGCAGTGGGTTGGTGGTGTGTGTGCAGGGCTGCAAAGGTCCCGCTTTTACCTGCTCAACGTGCGGATTTCCAAAGAAGGCAGCGTCGCTCATCGATGCTGAGGCTCGAGTGTCACGTGGGAAAACGTGCACCAAAACCCGGGATGAGCGAATGGAGCTGCTGGCGCAGCAAGCGCGTTGGGTCAGGGCCCGGAGCCGGGACAGCGCTGGGGGATCTGGGGAAGCCTCCCGCCTGCTCGCTCTCCGCAGCTCCCTGTGTTTCCCTGCCCAGGACGTTTCCCTTTCCTGCTGCTTTGAGGCTGGGGATGTTCAGAGTAGAACCTGGTCATGGGGTCTGATCCTTCTCTCTTGTGTGTTCTAGGTGACTCAGAACACATCGTCCTCTCACTAAAAAATTAATGATTTCCAGGTAAGTCCTTGCACCTTAATTTGGGACTGTGCAAACCTGCCTGCCTTGCTCCAGAGTTATGTTTTGCTTGTAAAACTTCCGTGGATTGTTGGGGCTGCTGCAGGCGTGCTCCTCGTGGAATGATCCTTCACAACTGCTTGAGGTTCTCGGAGCAGTGCTGTGAGATAGCCGGTGAGAAGATGTTTTTGAGCTCCAGAAGCCGACTTACTTCAGCACAACCACAACCAGGCACTGGGGGAGTTACTGCTGGCCCTCCCCGCCGGAGCCCCGTGACGACGGGTGGGAACGCGCGGCGGTGCCGAGCAGCTCCCCCGGGATGTGCCGGGATGCCCCGGCCCGTGGGGAGGTGACGCAGCAGCCACGTGTGCCGCCCGCCTGCTTGGAAAAACAGATCTGCAGCCCTTGCTTTCTGCTCCAGAAACCACTGCTGGCATCCCCGATGTTTTGCTGTTTCTCTCTTCAGGTAGCATCTCTGCTAAACCATTAATGAAGGAGTTTCTTTCTAAAAATGAAAAAATGAAACTTCAAAGATTGCTTTCTAGTTAAAAGCAGGATCTTGTGCTAAAGCCAAAGCCTTGGGTAAGGATGGATGGTGTGTGACCAACATCCTGGCGCTGGGACTTGGATATCCATCACTTTTTTTCTTTTTCATTGGTAACGCTGCTGGTTCAGGGCTGTTAGCGCCGTCCTTGCCGTGTTGGGCCTGTCCGTGTGCTCCTCCTCACGCCGCCTCTTTCTTGCCTTCCAGAGAGCTGCAAAGGGCCTTCGCGTCGTCCGGCGAGGAAGAGTCTGCAGCTGCCGAGCGGAAATCTGTTCTCCAAGCATATTGCTTGCTCGTACTGTTGCCAAACGGACTGCGCCACGAGGAACGGACGCGTTCGCGTCTGTGCGCGAGGGCCGCGCGCGTCGCCCGTGCGGCCCCGCGGGCTCCGTGGTGAAACGCCCCTGTGGACCCCGCTGTCCCCTGCCGCTCCCCGCGCCGCGGGGGGCCCCGTCCCGGCCGCGCGAGGCCGGTCCCGGCGCCCGGGGGTGCCCGTGGCCGGTGGCGCGGGTCGGGCACGAGCCCTGCCCCGCTCGCGTGTGACTTACAGAATCTATTTAAATAATTAATATATGGACGCCCCGGGTGGTGCCTGGCTCCGTGCAGTTACCGCAGCGCCTTAACGGGGGGCCCTAAGGGGGCCCGACCGGACCGGACCGGACCGGGACGGGGCCGCTCCGGGTGCCCCGGGGGCGGGAGGGAGCGCGGGGCCGCCGCGGCCTAGGCCCCGCCAGTCCTCCAGGCCATAGAGGAAGAGCGACTGCGGTGCGGCGCGCCGGCGCGGCCCCGCCCTGCCGCCTGCGCCTCTATGGTAGGGGAGCGGTTTCCGCGGCGGGCCCGGAAGAGGAGGGCTGGTTTCCGGCCGGCGCGCTGTGGCGGCGGGGCCGGGTCGCCGCGGCGGGACCGGACCGGACCGGACCGGACTAGACCGGGCCGGGGGCCCGCGGCGGCGCCATGTCCATGTCGCACCTGTACGGGGCGGAGGGCGNGCTGGTTTCCGGCCGGCGCGCTGTGGCGGCGGGGCCGTGTCGCCGCGGCGGGACCGGACCGGAGCGGACCGGGCTAGACCGGGTCGGGCTGGGCCGGGGGCCCGCGGCGCCGCCATGTCCATGTCGCACCTGTACGGGGCGGAGGGCGACGACGGCGTGGAGATGGAGAGCTTCGAGGTGTCCGAGTGGGACCTGCAGAACGAGTTCAACCCGCACCGGCAGCGGCACCGGCAGACCAAGGAGGAGGCCACGTACGGCGTGTGGGCCGAGCGCGACTCGGACGACGAGCGGCCCAGCTTCGGCGGCAAGCGGTGCGCCACGCGGCTCTGCGGGTGCGGGTGTGTGTGTGCGCGCAGATCCGCGTCTTATCCCCCTGTCCTGCAGCTCCAGGGACTACTCGGCCCCCGTGAACTTCATCAGCGCCGGGCTGAAGAAGTCGGCAGCCGAGGAGGCGTCCGAGGAGGACTCCGACGATGACGAGAAGCCCGTGAAGCAGGAGGAGGCCCCCAAGGAGTTTGTGCCGAAGAAGTTAAAAACGGTGAGCTCGCCGGTGTTCTGCTTGTAATTCTGTTTTGTCTGTTTATGAGGTTTAAGTTACGATAGCAGCAAAGTTCCTGAAGGAATAATAAGGTATTTGAGAGAGGGAGAAGCGACTGTAAACCAGAGAAGCGGCGCTGGGGCAGTTAAAGGGCTTGTTTGCTGTGTTTTTATAGCTACGCTCGTGTAGTGTTCTGCGTCCTTGGGAATATTGCTCCTTTGGGAGCACTTCTCTTCAAATCTCATTCATTTTGATCACCTGAGGTTAAGCATGAAAGAAGCTCCTGTTTTACTTCCTTTCTCTCAATTATTAAAGTCTCAAAGGTTGATTTCTCTGTGCAGAGCAAGGTGATTCCTGTGTTACAGATTAAAAACCAACCCCTGCTTAGGCCCTTCTGCGCTGTGGAGCACAGAAGGGATAAGTAGCAGCTGCAGTTGTGGTCACTGGTAAAGTCTAATGCCTGGCACCTTATCTGGGAAGTTTGGACTGCTTAACTGGGCACAGAAGTGTTGCTCTTTGCCATCATGAGCCAGAGAAGCTGCAATGCCCTGTGGTGGCAGCCGAGAATTCTCAGGAGGCTGCCTTCATTTTGGGCTGATGCGTGTAAATTTGGTTATTGCGTTGCCTTACAAAGATGGTTGTTTTTTAAATAGGGGGGTAATTTCAAGCCCAGTCAGAAAGGCTTTGGAGGGGGCACCAAGTCTTTCACGGATTTTGGAAGTTGGGAGAGACACACCAAGGGAATTGGGCAGAAGCTTCTCCAGAAGATGGGTTACGTCCCTGGAAGAGGCCTTGGGAAGAACGCACAAGGTACCGTGCTCGCGTGTCTGTGTTGTTAGCTCGGAGCAGAGGTTGGGTCCGACAGGGATCTGTAATCCTGAGGGGTCCAAAGCCTCGTTCGCACTTTCTGACATTTCTTGCAAACGCTGTGAATCCTTATGATAAAATCAAATTGTATTTAACTGGCCCTAGAACAATTCACTGTTTTCATTATTTTGTATGCAAAAAAGAAGAGAGAGAAAATTTCAGGAGTGGTCAGCTCAGAACTGAAGGAGATGTTAATTTATGTGATAGAATGAGAAAGCAGTGGATACATGTGTGAATGATTCTCTGCCTTTTGTTACTGTTTGCACAAATTAAATATTTTTATAGCCACTAAAAAATTAATGCATTTGTAATAGATGCTCTAACATAAAAAGGGGAATGTGAGGCCCGATGGCTTGTTATCTGATAGGTTGGTAAGAGTACTGTAAGAATAGCACTTTTGTACTTTCTCAGTAACTAAACCGTGACGTTTCTGCTCTGTCTCCTGCCCTGTACAGGGATTATCAATCCAATTGAGGCCAAACAAAGAAAAGGGAAAGGAGCCGTGGGGGCCTATGGCTCTGAGAGGACCGCTCAGTCGCTGCAAGACTTCCCCGTCGTTGACTCGGAAGAAGAGGCTGAAGAGGTGTGTGTGGTTCCTGGTCTATCTCTTCTCGCTGTTCTATTGCTTTTTTTTGAAACTTAGGTCTAGTATCAGATTCTGTGTTAGAGAAACCTTTCAGGCCAGTTTTAGATAAGATGGTAAAGGCATAACGCTGCTTCATGTAGATTGATTTTTTCCATGTTAACATAAGGTTCTTTTCCTACATTCTGGCACATTTTAGTCCAGGAGTTTTACTAGAAGCCCCTCAAAATAAATGCTGTTTGTGTCATTACTTTTTCTGTAGAAAATAGATGAATTTGTGTCATGACAGAGAAGCAATCTGCAACCTCCTACTTGTTTTTTTCATTTAGGAATTTCAAAAAGAGCTCAGTCAGTGGAGGAAGGATCCTAATGGAGGAAAGAAAAAGCCCAAATACAACTATAAGACTGTAGAAGAATTGAAAGCCAGGGGTAGGATCAGCAAACAGCTTTCAGCACCTCAGAAGGAGCTGTCTCAGGTCAAGGTAAGGCTGATAACCTAAGTGGTGATATCCCTGGAAGGTGATTTGTCAGTGTTAGTGCTGTGAGTGCTTCCTAGCTGCTGGTATTCTTGTTGGTTGTGAGAATGAGCTGTCCACAACCTCATGAAAATCAAAGGCCTAAGACTTATCACCAAATTCATTAAATCACTTAACACACCACTGTATCACTTGGGTTGTGGCGCCTGCTCACAAGCAACCTTTCATTGTGAGTTAAGTTTAATTCTCACATTTGTCATAAACTAAATGTGTGTCCATTTCCGAAAGCCCAACTGTACATATTATGATTAAGGTACTTTAAGATCTCAGAAATCCAGATTTTGACTTTAAACTTGAAGTAAGTTTTTTAAGACTTGCTTGTTCTGGTTTCTTGGAAGGTTATAGATATGACGGGCCGTGAACAGAAAGTTTATTACAGCTACAGTCAAATTAGCCACAAGCACAATATTCCGGATGACAGCCCTCAGCAGCCGCTGGGCAAAGACTTGAAGCCCCAGGGATTTGCCTTACCCGAGCTGGAGCACAACTTGCAGCTCCTCATTGACATCACGGAGCAGGAGATCATCCAGAACGACCGGCAGCTGCAGTACGAGAGAGACATGGTTGTCAACCTGACGCACGAGATACAGAAGATGTCCGAAGTCCTTTCCCACGAGGAGAAGGCAATTAACAATCTCAGTAAGGTCCTGGAGATGGTGGAAGAGTGCGAGAGACGGATGCAGCCCAGCTGTGAAAATCCCCTGACTCTGGATGAGTGTGCAAAGATTTTTGAGACGCTCCAGGACAAGTACTATGAAGAGTACCGGATGTCTGATAGGGTGGACTTGGCAGTAGCAATAGTTTATCCTCTCATGAAAGATTACTTCAAGAACTGGGATCCCCTCAAGGTGTGTATTAATTTGACTTCCTCGTTGTTTTTTGCTGATGATTAGGTTGTCTTTATTATTTTGATTCCCTCCACTCCTTGCCCCGCATTCTGATTGGTGTCGATTAAATGGCAGGGGAGAGAAAAGCGCAAGAGAACTCCCAGTGTTTACGGTAGAATGAAATAAACATGTCCAAAAGGTCGATCCACTCTCCACCACTCCCCAGATCCTACTAGTTTACTTTTTGGCAGAAGCTGAAAGGTCTGTCTTTGAAGTAGTCATATATGTGCTGTCTGTGCTTTGTGCCATTTAGCCTGTGGTAGGTGAAAGAGCCTGCACTCTCTACACTTGCAGAGAGCACTCTTTAAAATCCATAAGGTTGAATTTTTCTCCTGTGGGATTACTGATAACTGTTACAAGTGCCTGGCTTGCCTTTTGATGGCAGATGAGTTGGATGGAAAGCCCTATCTCATGCTCTTCCTAGACAGCAGCTGAAATTAAAGAGGTCCCTGCCTTATATCATTTCCAGGACTGTACATACGGCACAGAGATTATAGCCAAGTGGAAGAGCCTTTTGGAGAACGATCAGCTGTTGTCACACAGTGGGCAGGATCTTTCAACAGATGCTTTTCACAGGTAAATAACATAAACTGTACTTGGTGCAGCCACTCCCAATGCTGCTTGCTTGGAGATGGAGACAAAATACAGGTGTGTGTTTTCTAAATGATTCTCTTGATGTGTCAATTAAAATGCAGCTGTCAGCTTTATAAAAGAAAACAGCTTTTAAATAGCTATTACACATTTAGTTTATTTAGACCTGGGGCTATAGTTTTAAGCTTAACTTTGCTTTTTCTTTTTTTCTCAGACTCATGTGGGAAATCTGGATGCCATATGTAAGAACCATAGTAACACAGTGGCAACCTAGGAACTGCGGATCGATGGTGGACTTCTTGGACAGCTGGGTGCACGTTGTTCCTGTATGGATACTGGATAACATTCTGGATCAGCTCATCTTCCCCAAGCTACAGAAAGAGGTGAGACGAGGTCGCTGCTTTAGAATGCAGCTGTGCTCTGAGTCAGTATTTCAACTTAGTTGACCAAAGCTTACAAACTTCTGGTGTGTTGAGTCTGACAGTGTATTTAGCAGTCAGTGGGTTGCATATGCTTCTTTCTGCATCTGGCAAAGGTTATGGATTAAAGGATAGACTTTTATCTTTTCTATTTTGTCTCAAGGTTGAAAGCTGGAATCCTTTGACAGACACAGTCCCAATCCACTCTTGGATTCACCCCTGGCTCCCCATCATGCAGGCGCGATTAGAACCTCTCTATTCTCCCATCCGCAACAAACTGGCGAACGCGCTGCAGAAATGGCATCCCAGCGACTCCTCGGCCAAGCTCATCCTGCAGCCCTGGAAGGATGTGTTCACACCAGGGTCATGGGAGGCTTTCATGGTCAAAAATATCGTGCCTAAGCTAGGTGAGACAAGCCAAATAACCCTGAATTTCTTGAATCGGCTGATTGCCAGCTTCCCCTTTACTCCTGGCAAAAATACATATTAACTAAATTGCCAGTATTTTTTCAAAAGAATATTATTAATTAATTTAGAGCAAGTTTGCATCTGTGTTGCTATTATCATGTTTGTTCTTTTTTTTTTTCCTCTCTCAAAACAGACATTTTAGAAAAGGGCAAGTACTCTGGTGATTCTCAGTGGTTTTTGTCTTATTTCTGCAAGTCAGTTGAGAACAGGAATAAGATGAGAATAGAATTATGTCTGGTAGCTGTTACTATTCTAAGTTTCTCAGTGCTGGCAGCAAATTGCTGCCATTTCCAGCAATTCCATATTGTTTGGAGGCAGGGATTGGCCAAACAGTTCCAAATTCTTGCAGGTCTTTTTATGTAATATTCAGTAAAACTGCTCCTCAAATCATGCGTGTTGCCAGTTACAGTGCATTGAGTTCTGCTCTGACTGCCCTCCTCCTCTTCCCAGGGATGTGTTTGAATGAGCTCATCATAAACCCCCACCAGCAGCACATGGATGCATTCTACTGGGTCATCGACTGGGAGGGAATGATTTCTGTCTCCAGCCTCGTTGGGCTGCTGGAGAAGCACTTCTTCCCTAAGTGGCTGCAGGTGAGAAACAACCAACCTTGAGTAACTTGTCATAGGCTTGATTCACCAGAGAGTCTTTCAGTGACTTCTGCTCAGTAATTGTTGCCCCAGTACTGGTATTTTTTTGTAAAACGTAATTGTTGCCACATAGCTTCATTCCCATCGTATTTCAGACGGCTTCCTAAGTCCTTTTCTCAGTGCTGAGAGCTCGTTAGTAGCCACACTAAATGATAACGAGGGTTTTCTCCCCCTTCTCTCCTATTGAATTTGATCTTTCAAACTGTTTTGCAGGTGCTCTGCTCTTGGCTTAGTAACAGCCCCAATTACGAAGAGATCACAAAGTGGTACCTGGGCTGGAAATCCATGTTCTCAGACCAAGTGTTGGCGCATCCCTCGATCAAAGACAAATTTAATGAAGCTCTTGATATCATGAACCGGGCTGTCTCTTCTAGTGTTGGTAGGTGGCTTCTTGTTGCTTCTCCCTCTAAAGTTTGGTTCCTGTGAGTCTGTGTGTGTGTGTGTGCGTGTATGTACGTTATTATAGACTTGCTAATCAGCATTTCATCAGCTCCAATGAGCAGGAAAATTATAAGTACTTTTTACCTTGTTCTGTCCGTAACTAGCACCTGCAAAGTGTTGTTAATAATTGTCTGCACTTCACTGAAGCAGAAACAGATTAACAGATTCCTGGGGATTGGTTGCCTCCGTCATTAAGCAACTGATTCTCTGTCTGCGTAGTCGGAATATAGTATATTTTGTCACTGAGTCAATCACTGAGAGACCACCAGAGACCATCATCTAAAGTGATAGGTTCTGAAGTTCTTTTTTTTCCCCCTCCTTTTAGGTGAGATACTGGTGGTTCTCCTTAACTTCAGGGCATTGCCCACCCTTCCACAGGCCTCTCCCTGTGACTTAAAAGATCACTGGGAGTTTACCAGGAATTAAACTGCATAAAAAGAGGGAGAAATGCCTGAGGGAGAAGAAGCATCTAAAATGTGTTGTGTCCTCAATGAATGATTTGAATGTGCCTTTAGGAATTTGTTGTATAATGTGATGGAGAATCCAAATCAGAAGCATAGACTTCAAGCAATCCTTTCATTTTTTAAGGTGTTAGATGTTTTTCTGTAGTAAAACAATGCAATCACAGGCAAGCATTGCACAAAGAGGAATGTATCTGTTACAAAATTTCTGGCAAGGTTCTCAGGGCAGCCACAAAGTGAACGGAAAGTGAAATACTTTTTCATGAGTTGCTTCCTCTTGCAATATGCTTTGTTTTCATAGCAGTCCCTGTTTGTAACTCAGAGGTGGGATGTGGAGACCTCAGGTCGGGTTTTGTCTCTAAAAAGTGGCTTTTGTTCTTTCCATTGTTCCCATGTGCCCTTTGTAAGCAGCAGCGCAGCTCTTCCTCTGCTGTGCATCTCAGAGACAAATTGAGGGTCTATCAAATCCTGCTGCTCTTGCAGTTCACTGACTGACCTAATGAGTCTACATCTCATCAGTATTCACAGTGTAAAACTAAAGAAGCAAGAATGTCTGAAAGGAACATTCAGAGCTGAATGTGCTTCCCAGGATTTTACGCTTCTTGTGCCCTGGCCTGGCGCATTCTTGCCCCCTTTGCCCAGGGCACGGTGGGGCCTCGTTTTCATGTGTCTTCCCTCCCCGCAGGCGGCTACATGCAGCCGGGCGCGCGGGAGAACATCGCCTACCTGACGCACACGGAGCGCCGCAAGGACTTCCAGTACGAGGCCATGCAGGAGCGGCGGGAGGCCGAGAACATGGCGCAGCGCGGCATCGGCGCCGCCGCCAGCTCCGTGCCCATGAACTTCAAGGACCTCATTCAAACCAAGGCCGAGGAGCACAACATTGTTTTCATGCCTGTGATTGGAAAGCGGCACGAAGGGAAACAGCTCTATACCTTTGGACGGATTGTGATTTACATTGACAGAGGAGTCGTGTTTGTACAGGGAGAAAAGACTTGGGTGCCAACCTCTCTCCAGAGTCTCATTGACATGGCTAAATAAGGGCCCTGCTTTGAACTGTGGAGGTTATCTTGTTTTAATGTAACTGTCTTAGAATAAAGAAGTTACAAATTTGTAAATAGATGAAAGCTCAGCTGTATGCCAGGATTTTTTTCCTTAAAGCTGTTCAGACACTACCAACAGCTAAAACTGCATGCGGAGGTTGATGCCAAGGAGACAGGAGCAGGTCTGACGCGAGTGTAATGGCCCCCTGGGATGCGGATCCATCGGTTCTCTGCTCACCTCATCAGGCAAAGGAGGGGTAAAGGCCCTGCTGGAGTTGCTCTGCTCAAGCAGGGCTCTCACCAAGCCCATGTCAGCAAGAGCTTTGTCACACTGACCCTCGGCAGACTCCAGCAATGAAGATTTCACAGCCACTACCTGCTGCCCCCGACAGCCCTTATCCTGATAACCTCCCTCACCCGTGGCCCTTCTCTGCAAGCAGGGAGAGGCCACGTTGTGCTGCTGGCTCCATGGGGCTGTTCTAAACCCTCTGCCCTGGTCAAGTCTTGGCCCTGCCACTCACAGCAGCTGAAGGGAGGTGATTTTTCAATATATTCATGGAACATGAACTGTGGGAAATGCAGTAGTGAGGAATGATAGCAGAGATTTTTTTCTTTTTTTAAAAGATTTATTTTAATTTTTTTCCTCCTTCCCTCACCTTCTAGAAGGAAAGGCCCGATTTTTCGCAGTAGAACCTCAGCTGTCCAGTGCTATCTCATCCTCAGATGAGGTCTTTTAAGCCTGCATTTCAAACTGGGTATTGGCACCTTGAACTATAAATCCCTTACAAATAAATACCCCCTTGTTACTTCAGACTGTAAGAAGTACAGACAAAGGCACTGAATTGTACAAAAGAATGATCTTTAAGTGGCATGAGTGGTTTAAAACAGTCCTTAAAAGGACCTTGCTGTAGTTCCAAGTGAGCATAAGCCACACAAGCTTTACATATACTGCACTTTTAGAGTCAAACCTGTCCCTGAAGGTCAGTTTTTGGTGCTGCCCGCTGTCAGGCTGCGGATGCTGGTGCCAGTGCTTGGGCTCAGCCCCACGCACGGGGCTGCTGAGGACGGGGAAGGCGCCGCAGAGCACGGCTAGGGCTGCAGCGCCGCAGCACACGGCGGGCTGACGCCGTCCTCCCTCCTGATGATCTCCAGGTCCTCGCATTCCTCGTACGTAGGCTCTGCCACGCACTCCCAAACCTCGCTGGAGAGTTCCTTCAGTTTTTCCAAGGGGAACCAGTGGATGGAGGTGTCGTTAAATGTGTCTGTATAGTCAGGGTGAGCTGGAAATGCAATTTCCTCTGTTCCTTTTAAGATCTAGGAGTTGAAGGGAGGCGTTAGTTACGTAGGGTGCAGTTCTGGGAAGTTCTGTTAACATCCAGAGAAGATGGGAACGGTACTAAGCTAACCAAAACCCAGGTTTGCAGTGTGGCATGTAGATAGTAATATGAGCACAGAGAGATTCATCTCTGTACGAGAGCAGTGAAGAAATCAGTTTTTAAAGTTTTTAAATTATAATTCTTAGGGTTTTTTTTCCTCATCAATAGGTGTTTTATAAACGTACAACACTAGTATTTATAAAATTAATGCTTCTTACCTTTGCTATATAAGAATAATCTCTCTCCAGGATTCTTGACAACAGCCTACCACAAAAAAAGGATAAAGTAGCATTACAGACGTGATATTCTTATAAATTTAAGACAGCTTCCCTTTTGAGCAGGAGGAGGGGGTAGAAAAGAGAGTGTTGATGGCTACTTTACAGGGAGCTGAAACTAAGCAAAAGCTTCAAGTACTGCATGAAAATCAGGGCTGGGAAGCGCCCAAAGGAAGCAAGAGCTCGTCCCCGCGGCGCGCGCACCTCTCCTCGATGCCGCGGGAGCTGTTGCCGACGATGACCACCCTGGCGAGCGCGCGCGGTGCCCAGTTGCTCCAGAGCAGGTTGTTGTAGAGCGCCTTCCCGCAGTGGATCATGTAGAAGAGCGTGGCGGCCTCGCCGACGCGGTGCTTCCCCTCCTGCGCGAGCAGCGGCCGTGGCTCCCGCCTCGCGTCCCGTCACCCCGGAGCAGCGGCCGTGGCTCCCACCTCGCGTCCCGTGGCTCCCACCTCGCGTCCCGTCTCCCCGGAGCAGCGGCCGTGGCTCCCACCTCGCGTCCCGTGGCTCCCACCTCGCGCCCGCTCAGCCCGGAGCAGCGGCCGTGGCTCCCGCCTCGCGTCCCGTCACCCCGGAGCAGCGGCCGTGGCTCCCACCTCGCGTCCGCCCGCCCCAGTGCGGGGCACAGTGCGGGGACACGGGCCGCGCTCAGGGGNATCACCCCGGAGCAGCGGCCGTGGCTCCTGCCTCGCGTCCCGTCACCCCGGTGCGGGGGACGGTGCGGGGACACGGGCCGCGCTCAGGGGACGGTGCGGGGACACGGGCTGCGCTCAGCGGACGGTGCGGGGCCGTGGGCCGTGCTCACCTCGTTCTCAGGGAGCAGGCGCAGCCCCAGCTCTCCCAGCAGCGCCAGCTCCTGCTCCGTGAACGCGGGGTCGAACACGAAGCACTGGCCGGGCGGCACCTGCGGGGCGGCGCAAGGGTCAGCCCGGGCCGGTTCGGTTCGGTTCGGTTCGGCGGGCCGGGGCGGGCTCCTCCTTACCCCGAGCTCGTCCAGCAGCAGCAGCAGCAGCGCGAGCTGGCGCCGGGCGACGGGGCACGAGCAGAAGCGGCCCAGGCCGTAGGCCACGCAGCGCCGGGGCGGCCCCGCGCGCAGCGCGCCCCGCA
>VWPW01025365.1:0-33321 GCA_013389825.1 Crypturellus undulatus
CTGCCTTGCTAGGGGCAAGGCTGGACTTCCACCACCAGATGAACTACACTACAAATTCAAAATCAAGAGCCTAGAAGGCCAAGGAAGGAAAATGAGGAGTCCTCTCAACAAAGCACTGGCCGCAGGGGTGCCAGGAAGTCTCACAGTGCAGGACCCCCGCAGGACCTGGCCATCGAGCAGGCTGGCCCCGGGCAAGTGCCCGTGGGGCTGTTCTGGCACGTCAGAGGTTGTGGCAGAGCAGGTGAGGACAAGCCACGGGAAGATCCCCGATGCTGCAGCCCGGCGCCAACACTGGAACAGAGACACAGCACTCAGAAACCAGGTGTTTTAATGGTTGAGGTGTTTTTTCCCCCCTCAGCAAACGGGGCTGCACATGAGCTCACATACTCACAGCCCCGGACTGGGGTGACACGTGCCAGCCCCGCAGCAGCCTCTCCAGCCGCATCGCTGCAGCCTTTACCGCTGATTTGGGCAAACACGGAGTTCAAGCCTTGCTTCTTGCTGGATACCTGTGGCAGGGAGCACTTACAGAGGACCCGAAATAAAAAGGATTCACTTGTGTAAGCAGCATACCTGCAGAAGCACCCCCAGATTTCTGCAGGAAAAGGGAAGAATTAATGCAGGAAGGGCTGGATCCAGCAACGCTTTCAGGGCCACAGCCCATGGGGCAGGAGCTGCCCAGTTTCCTCCTCAGTAAGCTGCGTTTGAGGGGTTTGCCAGATGGGCCCATCTCGCATGAAGCGCCGTGGGGCTGGAGATCAGTGGGTGTCGCTGGAGCCCATTTGAGCCATGAGCTCCTGACACTGCTACATCTGTGCTAATACCCTGGCCCTGCCATTGAGGTCACGGTCGGCCACTCCGTTTATGCACCAGGTAAGTTTTCACAGTGTTACACTCACAGTAGTTCAGATCATTATCTATAGATCCACCCAGCCGCCTGGAAATGCTTCCAGAACAAACAGGTTTTCTGACACTTTAGGAAAATGGCTACATACAGGGACAGAGCTTCAAGTCTCTTGTCTCTGAACAGCGCTGAAAAAAGTTGTGCTTCTGGGAAAAAAAAAAAAAAAAAAGCAAAAATGTCAAAGTCAGATCCCCAACAACTTGCATGTCAGATGCAGACTGAGGGAAAAAAAACACATTATTTAATAGTACCTTGGTCTTGTGCTTGAAAGACCTTGATTAAGATCACTGGATGAGGAGATAAAAATAAATAAATAAAAAAACAAACTATTTGGTTAAAAAAAGAAAGTGCACTGCTCCACTGGAAGCACATCCACAGGGATCTGGCTGCCCCTTCCAGCCCGCCAGATCCAGCTAGAGGTCACTGCGTACCAAGTTTACAAGGTTTGTTTTTATGTTTTTCCCTTTCAACAACAGTTTGGCACTCTTTGATCCTCCTGACCGAATTCACTTGCAAAGTAAACAAGCTACCAAGTTAAGCAAGTGCCCTGCATTCAAGTAAAAAGTTCCTTAAAAAAAAAAAAAGAGAGAGAGAGAGAGAGAGAATGGAGCTTTCTCACAATGCCGAGAAGCCTTTGATCAAATCAGATCAGTGCAGCTCAATCGCTTGAGAGATTGAGACACCCACTTTGCTCATACAGAGATCAATGAACTGGGGGAAAATAAAGCCTTGACCATCCAGAACCAATTCCAAGAGTACGAACAGGAGGTAAGAGCAGCCGTCCTTGCTTTGTGCAACTTCACACCAAAAACAACAGGTTGCCAGACCCATTTTCTCACCGCTAGAGCAGAGCGGTTTCAGGATGTGCTTGTGCTGAAGTCGTCGTGTCCAAAGCAGCCGGAGTAGAGTCAGAAACCCAAGTCCTCTGGTTACACACACTCACCCAGATCCACAGTCCGCCAGTCAACCTCTTGGCCACCAGCATCCCAGGCACTTTAGAGCAAAAGGAGAGAAAACAGGAGGAGGGGAAACAACAACATCTCCCAGAGCAGCATCCTGGATTAGGGCCCCGCCGGCCTTCGCCTCCGTCATTTTGGTGGCCGCGACGCTGCGGCCAGAGCCCTCACCGAGACACAGAGCACAGCGCACCCGCAGCCCCACAGGTGAGAAACAGAAAGGGGAGGAGAGAAGGGCAGACGTGATGGAGGAATGAGATGGCTCTTCTCCGCGCCGGCGGCTCTTCCGGCACGTTACTGTCCCAGAGGAGAGAGGGTGTGGGGGCTTTGGCAAGATGACGTTACATAAAGAAGAAGCTACAGAAAAGAGAAAAGAAAAAAAGAAAAAAGAGATTCAGAATTGAAATTAAAAAAAAAATGGGAGGGGAGAGAGGCAAGGCAGGAAAGAAAATAAAAGGAGCAACACACCAAAGGAAATAAGCCATAAGGGAGAGAGTGCAGCGCGGAGGCTTAGCACAAGCCAAGGGCAGCGGGCAGCAGAGCAGCAACACCGGCGACAGCAACAAGCGCAACGGAGGGACCCCCGTGCAGTGCCCGCACACAGCGGGGAGGCCAGCAACAAAGCTCTCCTCTCCCCTCGCTCCCCACCGCGACAGGAGCACCAAGTCACAAAAGGCCACTCGAAGATCAAAGCGTTTGGGTAAAAATATATTTCCTCTCCCCACTTCAAGTGTTGGCACTATTTGTATAATACGTAACCTAACGCATGTACAAGAAATAACTGAGCTTATGCTATAAGGTTATTATTCAATTTGCAATTCAAAAAAAAAAAGAAAATACTTTAACATCAAATAAAGTGACAATATCTAACAGATGCATACATATCATTTTGCATTAACACTGTATGTAGGTTACACAATTTAGTTACAAACATGGGTTATTTTCAAATAGCAAGGTAATAAAGTTCTACATCTAGAGTTTAAGGCAATCAGGATATTAAAAATGTATACAAATACAATATTTCTACTGCTGTTCACAGCTTTATTTTTCCATTAATTAAAAAACCCTTCATAGTTGTATAGTCCCATGCTGATACACGCCGACTAGAAAGTTAAGAGATATTACACACTGCAAATGCAACCAGGGTCCTTGGAGAAGAGGTGGGAAGAAGCACTTCTAACATCTTAGAAAGGCAAATCGTGATCAGATGCGAATGGACAGGTCTGATATGATTCACACAAAAAGCCATTTCCATTTGCACCTGAACTTCTTTAAAAAAAAAAAAAAAGAAAGAAAATAAGGAGAAGCAAAATGGGTCGTAGCTGTAGTGGGATGTAGTAGGAGAGGGGCTGCTTGCGTTACAGGAGCAACGTGCCTAAGGAGAGACTCTGCTCAACCCCCTGGATGCCTTGAAACCCCGGTTTTCCTGCTCATTTACCCTCTGCTAGGGTTGGAAATGCAGCTTGCCGGGGCGGCGCGGCGCTACGGGCAGCACTACGGCCCAGTGCACGCTCAGGCCCGCGGTGCTGCCGAGCGAGGCTCCCGACCGCGCGGCCGGCTGTCCACCCCAGCTTGCTAAGCTCCCTTTGGCTTCCTTCCCAAATACCACATTCTGGTTATTATAGGAAGTTTTCAAATGGTTTTTAAACAGTGCCACTCGCAAGTCAGTGGACTTAAACAAGACAACACAGCTGGTTTAGTCATACAGCAGCGAGCAGGAAGCGTGGCTCTCGCTACTCACGTGCGCAGGGGAGAGCACGTCCAGCTACATTTGAGGGAATCATTTACTCCATGCAGAGCCAGGGATTACTGAGAAAAAAGGCATATATAAAGGAAGAGGTGCAACAGGAGCAAGCTAAACAGGGCTCAGGGGAGCGAAAAAAAAAAAAGGTCCCTAACATCTCCTTTGGCAAAAACAAAACAATCCCATACCATGGCAAGTTACCGCTTTCCTCCCAGTCCCTCCAAAACAGCTTGCATTTGCTGGAGGACAAAACCCAACCAGAAGTACATTAACGCATTTGGCCAGAGTTTTCTGTCAAAAAAATCAAAAATAGCTGCCCTCAGTGGATTTCCCCCACCAAACATTGCTTGGCAGGACGAATAAATGTTAAAACTAAGTTTTCTCCTTGGCACAAAACACTAGTAATTAAGCCATGGACGTGCACAGAGACAGCTGAGGCGAAGCTGGCCACAAACCTTCAGCCCAAGGGGTGCATGTTCGGTGGGACTGTCCAAACCCCTGCCAGGAACCTGCTTTCTTCCCCAGAACTCACCATTTGGAGGTTGGCTTTGCCAGAAACCGCAAGAACCGTGGCCATTCTTAATGCAAACTGTGGGTTTGTTTTGTTTTCCTAAGCAACCTCCTTAAAGGAAACAAAGCCCAATCCCTCACTGTTCAACCTGACAAATGTAGAACCACGAGATGCACTAAAAAGAGAGGAAGAAATAATCCTCAGATGTTTTATTTCTGGCTTATATATCCCTGACTGATTTTTGCCAGCTGTCCAAGGAAGCGTATTTAGACACGGTCTTCCCAAAAATCCATGTTTAGGTAGCGAAGGTTAAAAGGACCCTAAACCCCTTTTGTCAATCTGACCCTTCAAAAAAGGTGGTAATTCTACCCTTTGCTAATATTCAGAGGCAAGAAACCCCAACCCCAAAACAAGCAGAGAACTGGAGCGCGAGAGATGCGGGGGAAGCGAGTGACTTGTCAGAGTGCTTAAAGGAAGAAACAGGAGACTCCCCAGCCAGGAGCGGTGGCAATGCTGGCAGCAGAGCAGCAGCAGAGCAAGAAATCCCAAAGTCATAGGGCAAAGACATCTCACCACTTTATGGGAAGGAGAGGAAAGGCTCTGGCTGAAAGCAAGGGCACAGAAAATACAAAGTGGGCAGATCCATTTTTACACCTGGCTTGTGCTAGATCTCACTTGTACATCCCAGAAGGGACCACTGGCCCCAGGACCAGAGGGGAGCTTGTGTCCAAGTACCATCTCTCCCTGTCTGCTCTGCCCAGTTCCCAGGAGGAGTCCAAGTCACTCTCAGGTGGTTATGAACCTTGGGACGTTCCTTAATGCTCGCTAGCACGGGGGGAGCACTTGTCCCAAGTTTTCCCCTGCTGTGCAAAGCTACCCCAGGGCTTGAGCCGTTACCTTTCCGATGCACCGCGGCAGCGCTCGTAGGCAAGCAGGACTCAGCGAGCAAATTGCTGCCCTGGAAGTGAGTGGCAACGCCAGGGATGGGGCCCTAAATCAACTGTTCTATCTGCCAACTGATGGTGAAGGTGCATGGAGACTCCCTGGCACCGTCTGGATCCTGCAACTGAGCAAGGTGGTGTTCAGGAATGCCCCTGACAGCAGCAAGAGGCCATGCAGAGTCCAGCACCCTCTTGCCAGCGTGTTTTGATTCCTGATGAGGCTGCTGGGGTCACGGGCATCTGAAACCTGGCACCAGCAAGCAGCAACTACGCATAACTGCAAGGGTGACCGCAAATATATCCCAGTACATGACACAAACCCAGGCCAACTAGTCGGACAACAAAAACAATAATTAAAAAAAAGACAACAAAAATCATGCAAATGTCATGGCATGCAAGGTCAGTTACACTTGGTTATCTACACACAGGCCCACCCTCCCTCCCCTTGCCGCAGCGGGACTCGCTCTGCTCTAACGCAGCAGCTGTCACAGGGCCATGCGGGCCCCGTGCTGCAGCCTGGGGCGCAGGAGCTCCCTGAGGCTGGTTCCTGCGGGCGCCGGGCACTGCTCGGTGCAGGGCGCTACGGGCAGCCCTCCGGGGAGGGTAGGCAGGACGGCATCAGCAACGTTGAGGACCTGATCCAGTCAACGGCGCTCGCTGATGTCCAAGCCTCGCTCCCGATTCAAATCCAGGGCCAGAGCGATTTACTGCTGCTGGTTTTGACCGGAAAAAAATGCACCGTATTGTTACCTTCCCAGGCCGCCCATCCCTGAATCTGCAGTTGCACGCAGTCCTGTACCCAACCCTTCTTCCTTCTTCCCACTACGGTATTAGATGAGTTAATAGTTATTTGTGTTAAAAAAATATGAAAAGAAAAAAAAAAAAAACAGATGGCAGAGACATTACTGCAAAAGCAGGTGAATGCAGGAACATCCTTGGCTTGACAGGCTTTATGTGAAGCTTGCGCTGCAAGTTAAAAAAAAGAACAAAAAACAAAAAAAAAGTTAGCAATAATAGAATCCCAAATGAAAAAAAATAAATTAAGGAAAGCTGGGAGAGCCAACACCAGCAACCCGCTCTGGTGGGTGGGCATGCAGATGGATTACGGAATTAAAAAGAAATTGAACCTCAAGACCTGGGTCAAGGCTAGCCTACATGACAAGCAAAAGCGAAAAGCAAAACCAAGTGGGAAGAACTGAACCACCGACAACTTCAGTTAGCCAAAGGTTATGGGTTTATTTGGCTGCTGTCTCTCCACGGAGCGTATGAGCGCCGGTGGCCGAGCTGAGCTCCGCAGCACGAGCGGGTGCGCAGCCCTTCCCGTGCTATGGGGAGCTCCAAGCTGGCACCTGGCAACTCTTGGCACTTCGAACACCATTTTTCAGACCCAATGTGGATCCTTCAGGCATGAACAAAACCCTCTTTTACTGGGGTGCAGCAGCAAGCCCCAAAACACATTTGCTTCATGCTGTAGTTCAGGGATCTGCTTTGGGATTAAACATGGCCCAAGACAGCCAGACATTGGATGGAAAATTACTTGTATTGGAAGGGAACTGGAAGCAAGTTTGACATCTGGTTTTCAGAAGCAGCTTAAAGGGAACAGAAGTGGAGCCCAAACAGATGGTCCTGGCTCCTGGGCGAGTTGAGGAACGTGCAACACCAAGGCACATGTTGAGGTGTGCACGTGGTCACCTACCAAACAGCAGCCGAGCACCAAAATGCTGTTTGCTGCGCCTCTTAAAACAGGGGGTGGACGCCTGAAGCACAGTCCCACCCCAAGGTTACTGCAGGGGCTGGATAACTGGGTCAATCCCAGATTCAGCTTGAAGGACAATGTTACATACACATACTCCAGCGTAGACAAATATCTGCTGTCCCCGAAACAGCACGTGTGCCTGGCATCAGGCCAGAGCTGCAATCATTTAGACAAAAAAAAGCACAAACTACAGGGGATCTATCTGGAAAATGGAATAGAAAAAAAAGAAAGGTAGAAAAAGACAACTCCTTGTTCCTACGGGGACTGTCTGGAAATCAGGAGGGCCAAGTTCTCCCTCCTGGAGTTAAGCCAGCAGCAAATTGGCCCCAGGCCTTCCCTCGAGCTTGCACAAGCCTGAGGAGAGTCTCCGTTGTCCAAGTTAGAGAAATCCGAGCCTACGCTGGGAAAGGAGCATTCCCGCGAGTCACATTCTGGGCAGGCTGCGAGGATCATGCTCAGAGCACGGCAGGGGTTTCCTCTGGCAGCTGCACGAGCACCGCCACAGTCCAGGGCACCACAGAGAGCTCCAAAGCCTTACCTAGAGCTGCAGCTTTTTGTTAGAGCGCAGGGAGAAACGCAAAGCCTTCAGAGAAGCCAAGGCGCGCTACAGCGCGGAAGCATCAGCATTTCCCTTTAAAGCCTCCGTTAGTAGTTCAGACACTAGAGAACAATTTAAGCAGTTACAACACCTGGTGTGGAGCGACACTGAAAGGACACACTACTTAAACACGTGCATGTTCCTCATGACTGGATTTCTGTGAATGCATCGGCAAAGCAGAAACTGTGTTGTTTGTCACGGCTGCTGGAAACACCCACGTCTCACCCCCACAGTGCTGCCACAAGCCAGCCCACTCCACAGAAGCAACTAGCAGCTAATGCCAACTACCAACAGCTACGGAACTCCCCACATCACTGAAGTATTGCTCTGGTCGCACGTCTAAGGGGCGAATAAATCTATCACAGAGCTCATAAATATTAAGCTAGCAACTCTAAGAGACGAGAAAAAGGATCTTTCAAAATTGTCTGTTACTTTTAGGAAAAGGGCTGCCACATTTGAGAAAAGAGCAGGGTTTCAGCCTAACCTATTTACAGGCATCGTCAAGAAGGGCATCTCGGCACGCTCGGACATTGGCTGCCTGACACTTACCAGTTCTGCCGTGACACTGTGACCAGTGCCTGCAACCCTGGCTTTAACCAAGCAGAGCATGCAGCAAGCAAGCACTCTAGCTCTTCCAGTGGGTGCCCAGGGCCAGGTTCTCAGACAGCAAAAAGCAGCACAGCTCCATAGGAGCTACAACAATTTACATCAGCTGAGGAACTAGCCCTTGGCCCTGTCCTCCTTCCCCTAAGGACTTGGGGCCAGGACAGCAATGAATGATGGGCATCAATCTAACAGTAGAAACAGGGGATGTGCAGCAAGCATCAGAGTAACATCCCCAAGTATAAAAATATACCAATATATTTGCAGAATGGTGGAGCCTCCGAGGTTTATGCTGGAGACAGCTCAGACCTGGCCCAAGCTCCCAGGTTAGCAGGAGACACAGAGGTGGCTAGGCCACATTCCTGCAAGCATTTTGGTTCTTTCGACAGCCATGGCTTAGTGTTAACTATGAAGGATACTCTGCCTGAATTGACTAGGAAGTGCTTTGTTTCACTATCTGCAAATAAAGAAGTATGGGACTGCTATTTTGTGTGTGTGGATTAAAAAAAAAAAAATAGGGCATTTTCCAGTGAGCTGCGACTGTATTACCCTCTTTACAGCCTTCCTGATTGCAGTTATAGATTGGCACTGTTATCACAGATGACCCAGAAAGGACTTGGGAGAGCATCCCCTCACTGGCTGCAGAAAGCGTGGACAGAAATTACGGCGGGAGGCCTCAGCCCCTTCGTTATGGGCACTGCCTCCCTGTGCTCAAGCCAGGCACAGGCTGCTCCGCCTGCACGGGCTGCACAAGGGGGTTACACTAACGAGGATTCAGGGAGCTTTAGGGCAAGGTGTTGCAGCAGTGCTCTCTAGGGACTTAACCCCGCACCCAAATCAATGGCAACGTTCCTCCAGGCTCGGGGCAGCAGAGCTGGTGCAGACCGAGCACATCTGAAAAGCCCATCGCTAGTGTTGACCACAGGACGGCTTCGGCATGCAGATACACCTCGTTCCTACCAACAGTGCTGGATCTCACAGAGTACTGGAGGGCATAGTATTATACTCCTAGCGTACAAATATAAAATAGTAGAAAATAATGCCATTATCTTTACTAAAAGGTATGGGTTTCTTAGCTTATTATATCATCTTGATAAAAACACAAATGCCATTTACTTGTAATTATGGTACCATCGTTTTTGTTGCTTTTAAAAGAAACAAAAACAAAGCTTTTATCTTTAAAGCAAGCTTCCAAGTATTCACTTTTGGCACTAGGATTCTCCATGTAAAAATAACATGGCGTTTTTGGTTTCTCGTCTACTTCTACTTATAACCATTACCTTATGGAACAGAAGCTGGAGACTACCTTTGGGTGAAAGGAAGGATGAGTAAAGATCACTTTTGAGTTTTGGCTCAGGCAGATATAAATCTGAGTCCAGAACCTCCCAGAAGCTGCTGGACACATCAGAGGTCAAACCTCTACCATCTGGATTGCTCTCCCATACCAGTTAGGCTTTGACATAAAAGGTGTTCTTCTAAAGACAAATTAACATCTTGTCCCTGGCCCACCCTTTAAAAAAATATTTTATTTGATCAGGCTGGTAAAAGCCTGGTTTTCCAGTCTGGTAATGGGGAAAAGCAAATACAGACATGCAGCAAGAGAGAGGGAAAGTTGTAATAGATCCTACAAAGGATGCGGGTGACAGACGCTTACTTTTTCTTGTCCTTGTCTTTCTTGGTTTGTTGAGAACCTGCCTGCTGAGCCTGTGACTGTAATAGCTGAGCTGCTGCCTTCTTCTTTTGGAAGTTGTTCAGCTCTTCCTCAAGCTCCTTCTTTTTGTCTTCTACCTTTTTCTTTTCTTCTTGGTGAGTCCTCTTTAGATGGTCAAACTTTTCATGGAGCTGTGCAGACAAAGACAACAAGAATTGGAGGGCAAGAGAAGTACTTTTTTATCCCAGCTACTGGCAATGATGCCTGGAGGAATCCCAGTGGTCCTGAGGCCTCACTGAACTAATAATGTGCAAGTTAGGCTATCACGAGCATGATCAATCTTGTGAGAGCAGCCCTGCAGCAGTGCATACAGAGGGGAGTTAAGCTGTTGGGATATCACAGGTCTCTGGGCACTGCCAAATCCCCTGCCCCACCCTGCATGGCTTTGTACCTAGTGTACCCAGTGAGCAAGGCAAGGTGCCATGACTACGTGAACTAAGTAAATGACATGTGGACAGTACTCATGAATAGCTCTGTTACACCACTATGACTGTTCCCTCCAGGAAACCCAAGGAAACTTCATCTACTCGCTGAAAGCCTCTAGAAAGGAGAGACTGAGAAGGGCAACTCCGGCATCAGCCCAGCCAGAGATCCACTACAGCTCAACATTACTCAGAGCAGCAGCCCCCCTGTCTTCTGCAGGCGGGAAGGCAAAGATGAGGGAGCAGACAGGACTCCAGCAGGAACGCTGGTGTTTCCGTGGAGCGAGACTGCAGCAGCTGTTGCTGTCACGCTGCAGCACTTGCTGCTCCAAGGTCTTGAGCTCCCTCTGGCTGCCCAAGGCCAGCCACTACTCCTGCCCCATTTCAGGGGCAAAGAACCAGGGCAGAGGACTTGCACAATAGTGTCAGGCCACAGGTTTGTGGCAGAGCTAGGAAAAGAATCTGCATCTTCTCCCTGAAACTGTTTATGTCAGGCAAGCCCCTTTTCAGGCTCAGCATGGGAAAGCGGGTGTCACCTTTGCAGGACTCTCCTAGAAAACCCCCAAGCCCACACTCTCATACACACTCCTCTGTTATGACATACTCACATCTTTCTCTGCTTCTTTCAACTCTGCTTCCTTTTCCTTGACTCGCATGACAAACATCTGCCTCATTTCATCCTCCTTCTTCTGGAGTTCACCCAGGAATTCATTCCTCTTTGCTTCGTAAGTCTCTTGGAGACTGTTCAAAATATACAAAGAAAACAATCAAAGCTGTTTTGTGCATGCTAATGAGCTTCCAGCCTTTGGGGGATCTTAGCACATTCTCTTGTCACACAGTGTCACCAGAGGTCCTCAGTTGCAGCAGAAGTATGAGCACCTCCATCAAAACAAGTCTTAGCTTGCTAGATGGCAACAGTGGGGAAACAAACCGGGGAGTCAACACGAGCACACGGTTAAAAACACTGTCAAACACTTAGCAGACAGGATGACAGGCCCCCCAAACCAACAGCTGCTGGTTAAGTGCCTATGGCAATGGGTGATGCTAACCCAGCCTACTCATCTGCTCAGCTCCCACCTCCTTCCCTCACCCGCTGTTTGTCCTGAATCTCTCCACTTGTAGTAAAGAACGTGCAGAGCAGAGAGTGGCACATCAGAGCAAGAAATCTGGCTTTAGGAAGGTTTATTAAGCACAACACTGTCACAGAGCACGATTCATGTTCACAAATCACAGTTAATGAATTCAGATCAGGAGTTTTCTTTAGATAAAGCCTCCTTGGGAGATGTCTTTCTCCTTTAACTGTCAGGGGAGCCTAAGCCTCCTCTGAATAACCACATCACCAGGTTCTTTCGTTCCTTTATTTCCCTTTTACTTGTTCATGTTGCATTATATCAAAAAGACCAAGATACTGCAGCAAAAATTTGAGACACAAAACATGTTGTCCATGCACCTCTGAGATTTTCAAAGTCTCTTAAGGAAGCCTGGATGCCAAATTCCTTTTCATTTTATTCCTTAAATGGTTTTGGATGTTTCAGACATAATGATAGTGTGGGAATGATAACTATTTCCCCAGCATGCTTTTCTAAAAGTGCATTTTTTAATGAAAACTTCACTGAAACGCGAGAAATGTGCCGCTTCATCCACTGGCATGGACATGCAACTAAGGGACGCATTAAAAACCAGGGTGGTGAACATCATAAACGCATTAAAGCCAAAGCAGTGCCTTGCCTTCCCCAGGGCTGTTCTCTTCAGCTGGGGAATAAAACCTGACAGATGGGCTCCAGTCTTGGAGTTAGCATCCCGAAGTGACGTGCGCTCCAAATCCCTCCTGAAATACTCCAAGGAGAGGCTGCCCCAGAGCTGCTCTGCGCAGCGCTGGCCAACCTCGAGCAATCGCACAATTCCAGCTGACCAGACACTGAACCAAGGAAATGTTCATGAGATGTGAACACACAAAGATCTTTTCACCTGGGAATAGGGCAAGAGGCTTCTTTAGATACTGAACGAAATCAAGGACCAGACTCATTGCAGCAGATGCAGGTTTACAACAGAATCGCCTTAAAATTCAGTCTTCAATTTCATTCTCTGACTTTGAGCACATGTATAAACCCTTCCAAAGTGCCTGGCTAGGGCCTAGGAAAAGCCTGAGTGCATATTAGGCTGCACTGCTCAATGAGGAGGAAAAAAAAAAAAAAAAAGAGAAAACTGTAATTACTGAGATCGTGTACTAAGGAACAGTAGGGCCTTGCAGACCAAGAGAGCGCCACACACACTGCTAACCATCCCCTGTATTGCAAAGAGCATCTTTTGCATGAGCTCTTTTCCAAATAAGCACATTGCAAGTGATAGGCAAGCAAGGAACTGACTCAGGCTCAATGTAAATTTCAACTTCAAGCTTAAAACCTACAGCTAAACTGAAGTCAGAAACCCAAATCTCCACTGAAGACTCCAACCTCCAGAAGAGCCAAGTTAGCAAAAGAATGGACTCAGTAACTCCAAATTGCACATGAAAAAAAATATTTGTAGCCCAAAGGAGAAACAGCAAAAACCGACTTGGCCACTTTACAGCTTGATACAAAAATGACAAAGGAATTTGCTTTTCAAGTAAACACGTGAATATGAACCTGGATTAGATGAACAACTTTATTCTCCGAAAACACAATGCACAGGGATGCACTGTCAAAAAATGCCCAGTTTAAAAAAGGGATGTCCATTGGCTGTGGAATAGTGGTCCTGAAGCCTAGGTCCAGAGGAAGGCTCATTTTTGATGACTGGAAGAAGAACAGAAGGAACCAAACCTAACGTTTCCCTCATTTCAGATACACATTGGCNGTGAGCAACTTTATTCTCCAAAAACTCAATGCACAGGGATGAACTGTCAAAAAATGTCCAGTTTAAAAAAGGGATGCCCATTGGCTGCAGAATGGTGGTCCCTGAAGTCTAGGTCCAGAGAAAGGCTCATTTTTGATGACTGGAAGAACAGAAGGAACCAAACCTAATGTTTCCCTCATTTCAGATACACATTGGCCTCTGCAATCCAGTTTGGTTTTGGGGGTTTACCCTGCTTATGGGCAGGAGGCCCCCAGTGTGAACCGCTCTGCACTAGCACGTACCAGATGGAGAAGTTCTGTACATTTTCATTTCCTTTCTACTTATAGCTTGGTCAGAAGAGGCCTCGTGTGCAGGAAGTAATGTAAATTCCTCAGATTCCTGGACGGGAAGGGCTGAGCCCATCTTAAGCCACTGCTCTCTAGAAAGGAAATCCAATAAAGCCTCACACTTTGGCTTTGAAACAGAGCCGGGCCCGGCTGGTTTCCCTGGGATTTCTCCGCTGCAAAGCAGTGCAGCTGCATATTCTGAACAAGCCAGAAACTAAGTCCTCACTTGAAGAAAGGCCCATGTCGCGGCGCAAGCTGAGCTCTGCTCTCCGTGGGATTCCATTTTCCAGAGGCAAGGGAGCTGGCAGCAGACACACAAGGAGCCCGCTCTGCCTCGGGCTCTGGAGCCCCCTGGGATTCAGTGCTGAGGGCCAGAGATGAGTTGTGTTCGTGGCCATCTGTGCGGGCCATGGTGATGGGCACGCCAACTCCTGACATACACGTGTGCTACGGGCTAAGTCCACAGCGACGCAGGGACGTGCACGTTATTCCAACCCTCCCTTGAGGCAGTAAGGGCCGTGGGATACTGAGAGGGCAGCAGGCGTCATTACTGGGGAAAAGGTAGGAACGGGAAACAGGAAACCAAGGGAGAAGACAGCCCCCACTCCCAGCTCCCACACAGCTGTTGTCCCTGGCTGGAGACTCGGGCTTCGGACCAACAAAGCTGTCCGAGCCGGCACAAACTGTACTTCGCAATAAACCGACGTCCCGCAGGGGATCAGCTCTAGGAGTCAAGCAGGCTGCTTCAACCAAGCCACCCTAGTGCCAAAACCAAGGTGCCGGCTACACTGATACAGAGAGAAACCAGGAGAAAGTAGCCTCTGTCATGTAGAGCAGTGGACAGGCAAATCAGGCTGCTCAGACCCACAAGGAACTGCTTGACATAAGGAGCATGTTCAAGCACCCCGGTGACATTTTACAGGCACTAGAAGGAATGTATGCTGCTCTGCAGGATTGCTCACATTTTCAGAATATTAAGGCAAAAATAAGTTCTCTCAGCCACTCAGCCTTTTCCTGCACACAAATACGAGGCCCTGAGGGCAGATCTGCATGGCACAAGGTTTTTCTTCCCAACAGTATTTCAGATCCCTGCCACTACCTCACAGCTACTTGTTTGTCCAAGGCCTGAGTTACACTCTCCTACCTGAAAGGTTTGCTGTCTGGATCTGTGTCCTTGAATCCCATCTCTTCCAGTTTGCAGCGCCTGTACAGCTCATAGTGTCGGGTGTGTGTCTGCTCTCTCAAGTCCTCCATGTTCACACGGATCAGCATCTCCCGCAGCTTCACAAAGTCACAGTGATTTTCATTTTCAACTGCAAAAGAAGCAGACCGTCCATGGAGACAACACTATAAACACAGGAGCAAGTATCTTAAATTTCTTGGAAATAGCAAGAAACCAGCAGGATGTGTCAAATATGAGACTTCCCAAACCAGCTTCTCCAAATCATGCCCAGTATTGCCCTCCAACTTAGGCAGTTAAAGGCAATAAATATGAAGTGACTTTGGGATCAGGCTTTGTTACGGAGAGAAACTGGGCGAGTTGTGCAGAACTGCCCTGCGGATGCTCCCCTGCAGCTTCTCCAGACAGATGCAGGGCTGAAACCATATTCCTTCACAAAGCAAACGCTGAATTGCAAAAGCTCCTTTCATGCAAAGCTCTTTTGGAGGAGTGACTTACAACAGAGATCTTGCTACTCAAGGCAGATTTTGATATGGCGCATCCAAAGATCAGCATGTCTTTCATGAGAACAAGACAGAACTACTAGGACTGACTTGTGCCTTTGGTAACCTACCCTGCACAACACCCCATGGGTACTGCCGGGCTTTTGCCATCTTGTTGCCAATCTTCACTTCTTCGGTGCTGCCAACGACGGCAAACGGAAGGTGGACCTGCCAAAGGAAAAGGACAACCGGGTTGGGGATTTCCTTTGTTGCCTTGCCAGCAATTGTTCCTGAAGAAAGCTGTTTACTGTGGCAGCTGCGCTGCCTTTAAGTTGCTTAAGGTCCCTTTGCAACTGCACTGGTGTTTACGAAGAGCAATTGGGCAGCCTGGGTTAGAAGCCTGCTTGGAAAATTCTGAAGTCCTAAAAATATAGCAGAAAGATGCACATATTTGACATGTAATTACAACATATGATTATCTTGAGGGCAGAAAATGTCTTACCAAATTGAAATAAGTTTGAGCATTAAGAAAAAAAACTGTGGAGAAGTAAAAAATAAAAATAAAATAAAATACATCCTCTCAAGCAAGAAAAGCTAAAAAAAAAAAAAAAAAAAAAAGGGTACTTCTGCTGCTAGAAATAATGGCTAATGTTTCCTCTTAAAAAAGACAAAACCCTGAGCAAGGGGAAGAGCAGTGCTGACCCAGCCCAGAGCTGACACGTGTGAGTCACCAAGCCCTGCTGTGTCCAGGCACTCTGTGGGTGTGGTGGGGACAATTTGGCAACTCAGAAGCCAGTCCCAGATGCAGTCACTGCCAACATGGAGCCTGCCTGTCCCACTGGCCACGCCACAGTGTTCTGTCTGGCTTCCTGGCACCTGCAAGGCTGGCGTCCTTGGTAGCCATGCTGTGGGCATGGGCAATATAGAGGTTTGGGGAGGGTCCGACAGCCAGTCTGCTCCAGAAAGCGTCCTCCTCTCCCTGCCACTCTGCCTTGGCTTGTGCAGTTGGCCACCTAGAAGCACTCTGGGTGGGTTTGCCCATGACTTCTACTGCTGCTAGTGCTGGAGGAAGGAGAAGGAGGTGAGAGCCAGAGTCCCCACCATAGATAACCCATGGCTCTGCTGAGGGCTCCAACATTGCCGGGGGCGCCCCACTCTCACCGGAAACCAAAACAAAGGCCGGCGTGAATCACCCCCTGCCGAGCAACCAGTGGCCGGTTGGGACAGGAAACCCAAACCCCAGCCCTCTGCCCTGTCGGCTCTGGAGCCTTGCCTCCCATCCTCTTCCTTTCCTGAAGCGGGAATACCGCGACTGGGGAGGGATATGAAGAAATGTTCAGACGAGAATCCTTTTTCAGACAAAGTGGTAAAAGCAGCCAGACAGCCCACGTGCTCTGTGCTCAAAAAACCTTCTGGCCACCATGATTTCTGTGCTTAGACCAGAGTTTCAAAGCCAAAAGCAACACAGCACTGCATAGCTTGCCTTTGCGAACAGGCCCAAGGGCACCAAGAAAAAGCAAATCCCAAAAGCAAACGTACGCTCATTGTTGCATTGATCTCTGCCACTGTCTCTTCATCTGTTGGGAACTGGTAGATCTGGACACCGTTGCTGACCAGCTCGCTCATGATTTTACTCTTGAACTTGTGCAACTCGTTTTTCGCTATGGTGTCAGCCTTGGCAATGATGGGGATGATGTTCACCTGCAAGACAAGGACACCCACATATGGAGAACGGGCGAGATTGCATCACCAGGGAGGTCCCGCCGCGGTGGCCCCGGAAGCATGTCGCAAGCCAGCGTCCCACCCAGCAAAAGGCCTTCCTGGAGGCTGCTGCCATCAGCACCACTGCCAGAGGATTTTCAGGCAGCAGAGATGATGGCCTTAAAAAAGAAGTCAAATGCAATTTGGCAACACGCTATTTCCTGTGCTGTCATACTTGACTCCCAATCTGAATCTGCTGGACAGGAAATGCTGTCAGGGATTATTACGAGCTGTTCCAAAAGAAGGAAATTACCATGTAGGCCCTTGTCCTGCTGAGCTGCAGCAGGCTGGGCGATGGCAGGCCACAGCTCTGGACCACAGCCTCCCGCAGGGGTTTGCCCAGGCGTTGTTACTGGTGACAGCTGGGCAGGCAGCAGAGCTGCTCTGACACTGCTGGAAGGGGAAGCAGATGGTCCAGACCCTGCCAGGCGACACACACGGCAGGGCTGGAGATAAGAGACCTGCCTCCCTCCTCCCTGTGCCCTCGCATGCTCAGCTGTGCCGCAGGACTAGGGTCTGTGCGTCCTGCACAGCTCCAAGACTATCACGTGGAAGCAGCACGATGGGGTTAGCACATATAGACACACTAAATCACAGCCTCTCTTCCCTAGACAAGCTGTTTGCTACACAGGCAGCAGGATGGCAAAGGACAGCACCAAAGAGCCAAGGAGAGACTCCTCNGAAGCAGCATGATGGGGTTAGCACATATAGAAAGACTAAATCACAGCTGTTTGCTACACAGGCAGCAGGATGGCAAAGGACAGCACCAAAGAGTCAAGGAGAGACTCCTCTCTCTCTCTCCCCTTTATAGCTGCAGACAAGAGTGCTAGTGAGGAAAATGTTAATATTAGTGTGAAAAGGTTTAAACTACCTTACTGGAAAATCCTCTCATATTACATAACTTAATTCTGTTCGAAGGATGCCCCAGAGTTATTAATTCACCTTTGCCAAAAGAACGAAGATAAATGCCAAGTAGCTGATTTGGGAGAGATCTTTAAAACTCTATTTTAACTTGAAGATGGCTCCCCTGTACTGCAGAACACCCAATCAATAGGCCCTTCGAGGGCACAAACCACCGGTATCATCCATCTCCTGCAGCAGCTGGGGCCAAGGAGCCAAAGGCACAAGATGGACAAATATAACCTGCCTAATCATGATGTAAAGCAGCAGAGAAACCTCGGGCTTAAGTAGCTACATTTTCCATTTGTGCTTCAGCTGTTTTCCCTAAAATAACAAAGATCAAGTCTTCTTGCAAGTATCTAATAAGAGAGCATAGTGTATACCAGGTTTCATTCCTCCTCTTGCTCATCAAGAGGGTAACTAAGAAAATGCCAAGTAGCACATGAGCTTAGACACTTTCTGTTTAAGCAGATGAGCATGGTTAGAATAACACCGCAATTGCCACAGGAGTGCAGGTCACTGTTTGTGTCTGGCCAGATGCAGTCAGAGCACAGACACAGCACTTTGATTTCTTTTTCATTGATTAGCAGCATCACCTTAAGTGTTGTGAATGTGCTTCTCCCCATCACACAAACACACTCGTCAAACCAGCTTTTGCAGTGAAGCCTAGTTAATTTATTGGACAAAGTGAAATGGATGAAGGAATCGTGCCCTTTTCAGTGCTGGAACCAGTAGAGTTCAGCTTTAATATCTCATTTTTATTTATGGATAAGAAGAGCGAAACACACTTCTGTTTTCTCAGCAACCAACTGAGCTCTGAATGAATATGGGACTGAATTTGGCTAAGTTAGTCCTCAGCAAAGCAGTAAAAACCAGGATCTGCTGGCATCCTCAAAGAGAGGGTTTTCCACTGGTAGGTTGTCATGTTTACAGGGTGGCTGCAGAGTCAAACTTTAAACCACAGGAGAAGCAGCTGGAAAGCAGTGAGAACCCAAATTCTTATCAGGTCTCTCTCCATGGAGTCCCAGTCAGATTGACCCATCCTAGCAGCTCACCCAAGGCGCTAAGATTTTCACACCACACATTTGTAATCACCGTCTGCTAAAAACAGGTGGTTTTGGTGCAAGTCTGGCTAAGCCTGTGGAAAAAATAATGAGAGCACTAGCTGGGTTATAACGCAGGCAGCAAGTACCTTACTGTCGAGCTTCTTCATGGTGACCAAGTCTAGGGACTTCAGCGAGTGCCCAGTTGGTGCAATGAAGTAGAGGCAGGCGTGAATCCTGGTGTCATGGTAGTTGAACAGGGAGCGTTTGATCTTCAGCTCTTCTTGCAAGTAGGCTTCAAACTGCGCATCAATATACTCTACTATGGGCTTGTAGCTGAGGAGAGAGAAAACAGCTGAGCAAGCCAGGGCATTTGTTGTTTAGAAAACACCCACAGAGCCTCAGAGCTGCTCTGCATATTAGGGGGACAATGATGGCCTTGGGACCTTCCCTCCATGACCATCAGTCCCTTCTTATCAAGCATGTTTCCAAGTGTGCACACAAGTAGGGATTAAAGACAAGATTAGCCAAAGAAAAAAAGGGAAGTGGCAGAGACCTGGGTGGTTAGGTACATACCAGACCACATGTTCTGGAAAGTGCATTTTGCTGATGTCCATAAACTTCCCTGTGACTTTAAAAGATGCAAGGATGGAAGTGAGGGGAAAGAAAAAAAAAAAAAAATCACATGAGAATAGAAAGAGCTTGTCAGGAAGTAAACCCATGAGCAAAGCTCAACAAACACTGCACTATTTGAGGGTGTATGTTAGGGGAACGGTTTCGATGCAGACAAAAAGATGCCATGCTTCTGTACTTCTGGAAGGGAAACATTGGCCCATCACAAGCCCCCTTGCTATCCGTGGTGAGCTCCTTGTAGATGGTACCTAAGCTCTCTAGCCCTAGGAAGCCCTTGAGGTAGGGCATGGAGCTCAAGGCACCCAAACAATACTGCCACTGCCTTAAGTGTTGGATTCGTAGCTGGATTCATCTACATCCTCCTTAAAAAAGCAGCTGTCAGCAGGAAGTAGAAGGTCAGCAGTTCCCATGTCCTCCTGAAACAGCTTTCCACTAGGCAGCCACCAAGGCTTCAGAGTGGTCTCTGCTCCAGCTGCCAGGGAAGCTGTTTGAGCAATTGCTGAAAACCCTGCGTGAAGTATATCAGACTCATGATTTACGTGAGGGGCACATGTCAAGGCAGCCGGAGCTGCAGGAGGGCCACCTGCATGGGACAGAATGCCAGGGACCCAGGAGAGACCACTGAGCACTTGTCATTAGCTCACAGGCACAGAGGACATCAGGAAGTGTCACTAGGCGAGCCTGCAACACTGCCAGTTCCTCTGCCTTTGAAAATGTGGTGGGGCTCAGCAGAGCCATACCTGAACCCCACCACTCTGTGACCACCCCCCTCTCTAGGTGCAGGTGAGGAAAACTGGAGGCATTTTGCTGCCACCGCTGTCAGTTCTGCCGCCTACGGAATGAAGTGAATGCCAAGTGAGTCGGCAGCAAGGAGCCCCAGGGCATCCCTGCTCCGAGCACCTGCTCCTCTTCCGAGCAGCTTTTGCTCCCATCCAGGAGCATACAGCAGCACGTGACATCTTGAGCAGCCTCCAGCCGCTGCATGCGCCTCTGCACGTCTGCCCGGCAGCAAGGAACAGGGCAGCAGTCAGGAGCAGAGCCGGGGCAACAGGCACGTTATTGTTTTGGTGTCAGGACACAAAGCAGGAAAGCGTTCCCAAAATAAAGTCATTTTAAACATCAGCGACTTTAAAAAAAGAATGCATAAAAGTGTACTGTGGAGAAGGAAGTTGTGCCTGTTCAACTGCCAGGCTAACAGGGATTGAGGCAAAGCTTGTTTTTAAGCTTGGGTTATTCAAGAGCTTAGGTGAGTATCTGTCCCTCTATGCACCAGCCCTCGTGTCCTAGTAGGTTTTGGTCAGCGCACACACTGCTGGCCAATGTGCTCTCTCCCGTCCAAGTGCAGGCAAGAGGGTTGTGTGCAACCCAACGAGGGAAGCTATGATGACTGCAAGAAGGGAAGGTATCACTTTTAACTGGAGCACCAGTTAACCAGTGCTAATTAGTTTTTAAATTGTGATCATAGAATCACTCATTTTATTACAAGAACCAAAGCCCATATGGACAGACAGAAAGGATTGTGTAGGTTGCTCAGAATATTTACTTTATGCTATAGAAAAACTAATATCTTCCCTAAAGTGACCCCCACCTGGACTTGGGCATCAAATGCCAGGAGCAGGATCTATAATCCAAGTTTGAGCTCCCCAATAGAAAGCAATACAGCTGCGATTTGAAGATAGGCTTTCAAATATCTACATGCTCAATTCCAGCAAAGATTTAAACCCAGCCAGCGGCAAAGAGAGCAGAAATGCAGTTCCAGTTTTGTGATCTTTGAGTTCATCCATTTATTCTTTACTTCAGTGTCTTTTACCTTTTACCTGTCTCACGGGACTAGCAATATTAGCTGCTATCCCAGCATCAAAGTAACGCCAAGGAGCAGCAGGAATCTACCCTGCTCCCAGCAAGAGATGAAGCCCTTCTGACCTCAGAGCACATCAGTGTGAGGACAGCTCAGCTGTGCAGAAATCAATTTACCTGTCATCTTTGTTGATCTGGTCACCAAATCCAACCGTGTCTACGATCGTCAGCTTCAGACGGACATTGCTCTCCTGCAGCTCGTAACTCCTGGCTTTCAACCTCACACCGGGCTCGTTGTGCGTCGCAGGTTCGCTCTCAAACTTGGTGTTGAACAGCGTGTCCATCAACGTTGACTTGCCGATGCCCGTCTCACCTGGGCAGACAAAGGCTGCGTTAGGCACCAGCCCTTTTCCCCATCTCAATCTCTGCTGCATTCATTAGGGTAAGGAATGATATCACTCTGGAAGCAATGGAACTAGGCTACATGCCTGTGGTTAAGTAAAATAATCCCTGCAAGAACAGATGCCTTCTGAGACAGCCTCCTTCTTCACCAATCCCCCAGGACCAAGCAGGGGACTTTGCAGACACCAGGACCCCTCCAGGGTCTCTGGATTGCAAGCAACTCTCCAGGAATGAAAACGTACGTCTCAAAATATGCAAAAACCCTACTTAAAAACCTTGAAAACCATGCAGTAGCTGTGTCCACATAAGCATATGCCACTGCTCAGCAACTGCCTGTTGCTCTGCATTACTCGACAGCTCATTTTGCTGACTTCGTCATTGAAAAGCTGACTGCTTTGGCACTTGCCTAGGGAAGCTAAGTGAATATTACAGTCCACAAAAATGATCAACAGGAGATATACTTGGCACAGCATTCTGGTCTGGGAAGTTGCAGAATATCAAGAATTTTTTTTTTTTTTTAAGTTTTTTTAAAGTTTTTTTTAAGTTAAAAAAAAAAAAAAGTGAAAAAGTGTGCATACGGGAAGGAGACAGCAAGCATGCTTCAGATGATAGCTTATAATGTGGGCAACACAGAGCAAAATATGCGAAAAGATCAGTCCTCAGCTGATAACATGCTGGGCTGATCTCTGCAGTGACATTTCTCCATAAGTTGCTAACATGAATGCATTCCTACTGCACCACTAGAATTGCTTCACAGGACTTCAGCCATACACACTACAATTAAAAATGTCACATTACCAGGCCTAATTAATTGCAAAGAAATATTTTGGTAGTTTGTTTTTAAGGGGGAGATTCCTACTATTTGCAAAACTGCAGCAATCTGTGTGATATTTCCACTTGGGGCTAAAAATAGAAAAATAAAATAAATAAATAAAAAAAAAAAACAGATGATCAGCACATTTTACAAGTGAAAAAGAACAAATTGCTACCTTAATGGAGGCAAATCAAGTCATGCTAGCAGAGCAATATTTACTGCAAGAGAAAGAGGCACTTAATTTATGCCATTTTGATCAAAGTACTGCTTGTGAATAGAGATGCTCCCTGCTGAATTTTAAAGGATTTTGTGCTGTTAGGAGAATCACATGATGGTTGGTAGCTTGAGTGTGCAGAAATATGAGCTCTTCTCTTATCTCATCCTTAGACACACAAAGCTACAGAGAGGAGTCTAGTTGGCTCACCAGACTTTCCTTTCAGAGGGCTGTGCTTGCTCTGCAGACAGAAATTCTACACGCCACAGAAAACCACAGGCTGAAGGCAGCATTTATTTCCAGCTACTTAAGGTAGCTACTTAGAAGGGGTGCTATATTCTGCTGAAACGACCAAGAGAAATGCTTTGGGGATTGCTATTCCAAACCAGGAACAGAATCCACCTATTCTGTCAGGACCGCAGTTCTGGGCCATCTTGAGGAGGGTCACTAATGGGTCAGGCAGCTTTGGTACATGGCTCCCTGGGGTCAAGCAATGGATTTCTAACTGCCCCGCAGCCACAGAGAGGGCAAGGGTGACAAGCATCTCCTTGTGCTTCAAAAAATCAGTTATAACCCCATATTTCAGCTCTGGATAACTCGGGAAAAGAGACACAGGAAACTCAAGCTAGAAAAGCAAGGAGCAGCACCCAGACTAAAAACAGCAGAGAACAGGTGACAGGCTGTGTTCTCAAGTGCATCGCTTAGAGACTAAAAATGGCATTGCTTCCAAATAGAGAAACGCTGAATCCAGGGACAGGCAGGCAGAGCCTGGAAGGGATGGAGTGCAGATTGAGGAACGCCTCTGTGCCCAAACCAGAGACAGGCAGATTCAAGCTCAAGTTCTTCTAAAAATTCATTTAGTTCCCAAGTCAGCTCAGCTTACTGATGGGTAGACCTAGGGGAGAGATGGTCTTCAGCAATACCAAAAAGGTAGATGCTCATCATCTAAAAATTTCAACATTTTGAATGCAGAGACAAGAGAGGCAAAGGAAAAGAGGGATATTAGATTGAACCCTGGAGCAGCTCCAAAAGGAAAAACAAACAAAAAAAGACCTTAACTCTCTGGCCCTGCAGTCACCATGGGCTCAGCTCTTACCCTCTGGAGCAGAGAAAGAGGTTTTTAAGCTTGTGAACAGGCATGCATGTTTTGGCACAGGGAGACCTGCTCAGCAGTGTGGGACAACTTACCCACGCAGAGGATGTTGAAGCAGAAGCCCTGCGATGTTGACTTGTTGACCAGCTGGTCGGGGAGGCTGTCAAAGCCCACATGGCCCGACAGGGACAGGTTCCTAAGGTCATCGTTCTGCCAAGGCAAGCGGAAAGACACGTCACAGAAAGCAGATGGCAGCTCAAACAACACCCCTGCCAGGAAGCAGCACCGGGCCTGGCCCCAGGAGACAGCCCACAAAGTGGTGCTTTGCTCAGCCCACAGCAGGACACCACTTACAACACTTGAGCAACACCTCTTGGGCCGGCTAAACACCTTCCTGGCCTTAAGTACGTCAGATTCCCGAGCTTTCCTCCTCCTGAAGGATATTCNGGAAAGACATGTCACAGAGAAGGCAGATGGCAGCTCAAACCCAACGCCCCTGCCAGGGAGCAGCACTGGGCCTGGCCCCAGGAGACAGCCCGAAGTGGTGCTTTGCTCAGCCCACAGCAGGACACCACTTACAACACTTGAGCAACGCCTCTCGGGCTGGCTAAACACCTTCCTGGCCTTAAGTACATCAGATTCCCGAGCTTTCCTCCTCCTGAAGGATATTCAGCACCACGGCGTGTTGGGAGGGCAAGGTGATGAAGGGATGCTACCCTTTTTACCTTTGGGGTAAAAAATACAACCCCAAAGACCAGCACCCTCATTTACACATGACAGGGCCTTTCCTGTAGAAATCACCAATATCCTTGAATTTGTGCATGACATGAATGAGTTAAGCTCTTTGTGATACTCGTATTTTTCAAATATCAGCAGGGTTGGGCTTATGATTAACCAAAGGGAGCTCAGAGAACACCCCAAAAAGCACGAGGCACCCATGAGTCAAGCCCTGCAGAAAGCTGTGGGTGTTCAGCTTCCCTCGGCGCAGCACCAGTAACTCTTTCCCTGAGTTATTTTAGGTAGGCAAGTATTTGCCTCATCATCAGTTACTCAGCAGGAACAGGAGTTGCAGTCATACCTTGTCTCTGTGCCAGCTATTTTTTGCTGCGCAGGTTTTTCATTTGTTTTCCCTTGTTTGTTATTTATTTTTCTGAAATTCTTTTTTCCCCTCACTGGAAGGAATAAAACCAGCATCCCTACAGTTTTCAACTCCACACGTTTTGCGCAAGCGGTGCTGCAGAGCAGGAAGCCTGTCTGGACCACCAAAACCTTGGACAAGGCAGGATGAGAAGGGACTAGAGTTTGCAAATACCACACAGGCAGCTCCAGCGCACGCAGCCAGGCTCAAGGAGCCTGCAGTTTGGGGGAAGAGACCCAGTCGTGACAGGCTGCTCGTCCCCATGCAGGAGAGCTGCAAGGGGCAGCTTCCACCCATAGCAGTGTCCCCACAGCAGCTGAGGGACCCCATCTGCTGCCCTGAACCCCCAAAGCCCATCCATAAGGGCACAGCCCTGCTCAACGGATACCGCAGCCACGGATCAAGCAGTGCCAGACAGACCACCTGAGATCACCCACTCAATTTGTTTCTTTCCTCTCTTGCAATGGAGGTTGAGCTAATAAACTGGAAGCGGCCACAGCAAGCACCTGCAGCAAGGACCAAAACACCGTTCCCAACTCGGAATAGCTTGTGGGCTCGGGTTTTAGCAGCATGGAAAGGAAACCTCTGTAGGACAGCACCAACTGCAACTGCTGGGTGTATAATTAGCAGAAGGGGGAAGTGATTCATGCATGCAGCCTGGCAAGACAGAAATGTTAGGAAAACAGCAGGAGGCTAAGTCAGGCAGACACCCTGCTCTGGCCATTAAGTGCTGCAACAAGCCAAGAGCTCGCGGGGTGATTTTTGGTCTCAGGAGAGCCATCCCCGTAGGAATTGGGTACTGGTCAAAGGTTGACAAATCCAACAGCTCCTGCCCTCGTGTGTGCCCAGCAAGGCAGGGAGCCAAGCGAGCGTCATGCCAGCAAAGCCCCAGCACCGACTCACTCCTTCAGTCGGGGCTCTGCTGCTGGAGAAGCAGGCTGTGCTGCTTAGGTGCTTCATCTGCTGTGCATCCCTCAACACCCCTGGGGACTGGAACAGCTCACCAGCAGTCACTGCCAGCCCTAGGGAGGCCTTGTTTGTGCTCAGATGGTTCACCACAGATTAAAGCAGCAATCTCAGGCTCACAACGTAAAAGCTTGTTCATAGACAGTCTCCAACAACAGGAGTTTAAAGATATCTCAAGAGCAGTCTTTAAGCTCTCTTTGCAGGCTTAGGCAGCAACATTTCTCCCTTAGGGAGCCCCTGGATTACAAGATGAACCTATCCTTCCTCTCCGGGCACCGTTTATATGAGGGGGAAGCGACTGCAGGCTGAATGCTAACCCTGACAGCTGCAAAGTAACACAGATAAGTACACACATGTTTGGACAAGATGTTGACCACTGAATTTCTCTGGAAAATAACCAACAGCCCATCCAGGAAGAGGCAAGGAAAGCCCAGAGAAGCCTCGAGATCCAGAGGCACAACTAGGAGCAAGGATCTGCCATGGACTATTGCCAGGACTTCCATTTTCCAAGCTCTTAAGAATACAGAGAGCTTGGAGTTTGCAAGCATTTTCAAGCCTGCTTCAGACCAGTCTTTCTTCAGCTCCTCAAGGTAAAGGTATTACAGGCCAAGCAGTGCTGTAACGGATGCCCAGCTGCCAGCAGCAGGTTTGCCTGGATGCAGTTCAGGGCAGCTCTACAGAACTATCTGTAGGGCTGACAAGGCATGTGCAGGGAGAGAATTGCGCTGCTCCTCCTAAGCCTAGTAGAGCTAGCAGGAAGAGAGGGAAACACAAACTTATTTTCTCCCCACCCAGCATTAACGTGGCTGCGTACACATCAGGATGTAGAAATAAAGGTATTCAGAAAAGCAGCATAAAGCAGAGCCTCATCCTCACAGTTCCCAAGGCAGCTCAACTCCCCCAGCTCTCAGGAGGGGAGAGAGGCTCTGGGGAAGCATCTGCATTTACTGCCCTGCCCTGTGCTCTCCTTGTCCAGAGCCACAATAGCCCTTAGTCCCTCAGCCCAAGCAAGATCCCACTGAGTCCGTCCGGCTTTGAGACCACCAGCCAAGTCATCCCTGCGCGCCGCTCTGTTCCCCTGCGCCCGGCGGCTGGGGGTCAGCTTCACACGGCCTCCCAAGAGTTAAAGAAAACAAAAACGAGACGCAAAGTGAGGAGGGAAAGAAGCTGGTATGCAAAATATTGAGCTAAGCCACAAATATGAAGCAAATGTTTAGTTATTTGAGGCCACACGATTTCAGACCAACCTTGAGGAAATTCTGAAAGCTTTTACTGTTGTCAGCATTGAGGCCAGTTACACTTTTGCTCACTTACTAGGCACGCATTGCCCTCTTTCCGGGGAAATCTTAGATGCTGAACCCAAATTAAAGGACTTCAGGGTTACTTCAGTCTTCCCACAGACAGCATGATGGTCCAGTGATGACAATGAGCATGGAGATGAAGAGCAGCCAAGCAAGCGCTGAACATGTCCTACCTTTTCTCTGCATTAACCCTGAAAGCCAGGGCCCCTGCCAACGGGGCACGAAAAGCCAAGTCCTAAACCAAAGCTGAGAACTCCATTTGCTTGAGCTGGTGCCCACAAACCACCTCACTTTGCTCAAAAGATTTACATAAATGAAGGTCAAATCCTTAATTCCTGGGTAACAGAACTCAGGTATAATAATGCGGGGCAAAACTAACTAAGAAAGAAAAAGTCCTCTCCCTTCAGTAGCGCTCTCACCCCCACACAAGACAGCCCACAGCAATCTATCAGCTAATAAAGAAAGGAAGAACTGGCTTTTGTCAGGATAACCATCAGCGACACCGCAGAGGAGGGGGAGTTCCTGTCTCCATGCCTCAGCTGCAAACGCGGGCAGATGTCTCTGCAAGCTACTTGATGCCTGGGAGGTCTTCTCCATGACGGCGAGAGTAGAGCCCTTGCGAGAAGCTCATCATCATGCTGCACATTCCTGGGTAACACTCACTGCAGAGCTAGGCGGGTTGGATGGCCAACCAGCCCACGGAGCAGAGCCGTGACTCATCTTGCTGCCTGCGGCCCGCAGGGCAACCTCACTGACCCATCTTACTCTTCCTGGATGAAAGCTGGCAGCAACTGCAGCTCCTTTACAGAGCGAGGCTCATTTGGGAAGTCCCCCACCCTAGTCCTCCAGCAATGCCAGCAGCAGGAGCAAAGAGCCAGGTCTCCCCTACCCTAGCAAGTGAGCAACGCTGGCTCCACTCTCAATAACCACACAGGTCCTGGGGAACTCAAAGAGGCTCTAAACACTCTGGCTTCTCCTTCCTAATCCTGAAGCTCAGCCCCTTATGCCAAGGGTTGACATGAAAGACTTTTTCCTCTGGAGGTTTCCTAAAACCACCAACCTTTCTATTTGGAGTCAAAGTGACTAATGCCTCTAACAGCCCCTGATGTCACAAATTGCTAACCAGCAAAAAAGTTGGCCTGGGGGGATGATAAGGACCATATGTGCATTCCAGCCAGGCTTGTAAACCCGCCAAAGGGAGGAGGGGAAAAGAGGGAGAGAGGAAGGGAGGGAAAGAGGAAGGGGGGAAAGACAGCGCGACAAACAAGAACCAAGACCATGCAAAGAGCCCAATGAGAACCAGATGCTCTTGGCTCCAGCCAGCCCCTCTCTCCACTGTCAGCAGACCTTTCTGAACCCTTGTGTGAAGCTGACGAAACAAAACCCAGAGTCACTAGCGCTCAGTGCCAGGCTCTCCCGGTCACAGCTTCCCGCTGCTCATGTCCCACGACTGCCTGCTGTTTGTTACCTCTTTTTGTCTTCCGAGGTGCCGCATGTTTGGGAAAGGCAAATACATCCCCTCCAGCATCCACCTTCTGCCCTGGAGCAGTGAGCAAAGCTGACAGCTGCTCAGTTCACATTGGCTAGAGAAGAGGAATACTGCGGGAAAACTTTTTTTGTGAGATTCGGTTAAAGAGTAAGTACTCAGTTTAGGCAGGCAGAAGCTAGCTAGAGGATGGAGAGATAGACTGCTGCTAGACAGCCCTTAAAAATACAGTTTTTGCAGTTTTTCCCCTCACCCTTCTGGCTACACAGTCTGACAGCATCCCAGGTACAGATTTCAGCCCAGGGAGACAGCAGAGAGGAAAATGAGAAGCCAAACAGAGCGCAGCCTGCTAGCAGCAGGAGCCCATGCAGGACCGCAGCTGCTGCCCCTGCCAAGGCTTCCACAAAGCCCCTCCANAGCCTCAGCAACCACAGCCTTTCGGAGAGCCCTCAACTGAAGCCACAGCACGATCGATACGGGACACACACAGCACGGACAGGAGGCCGTGCAGCCCTCCTGGAGAGCACTGCAGGGCGCAGCCTGGTAGCAGCAGGAGCCCATGCAGGACCGCAGCCACTGCCCCTGCCAAGGCTTCCGCAAAGCCTCGCCAGGTGCCCGTCAAGCGCAGGTCAGGCAGCATGCAAGCACAAGCCCACAAAACAGGCATTTCTAGCAAGGAGAGCAGCTCACAGGGCTAGCCTGTCAAGCTCCAACAAGGCAGCCTTGTTTCAGGCCAGCGTGCAAGCCCTTAACACTCTGCTTTCTTTCCTGAAATCGCAACCCCACACCAAGGGCACATTTCACACCCTTCAGCAAGCTGTACAACAGAAAGAGCTCAGTGGCACGGCCAGGATGATTCACCTGCATATAAGGCTTGTGCCTTATATGTCCTTGAGGTCATCTGTTCAGTGGTTATCTCAAGCCTGGGCCCAAGAGTTGAGATTCATGGCAGCAATTTTCTCCATGCTCAACAAGACTGACACCTTCACACCTCCCATGACTCCGATGGCCACGAGTGCTACGTGCCCGCCGGACCCTCACAGCAAGCCTTGCTGCCCAGTGCTTCCAAGAAAGCCACAATTCACTATCAGATCCACCCTGCTTCAAGCCAGATGTTTTAACACGTGACAAGTCAGGATATAAAGCAGCAGGTCAGAGAAAGCACTGCCCGTGCGGGTGAACCCCGGTTTCACCCCCCACCAGCAGTGCACACACTCAGAGAAAAGGTCTGCAGAAGCAAACAGAAGAAACCAACCAAACCAAAAATACCAGAAAAGTAACAAAAACAGCTTTGCACGTATTTGAGTACCTTGTTTCTAAGGAAAGGTGATTTCTGAGTGCCAAGTTGCAGGCCATACGCTTTACAAAAAAAAGGGAGTGTGTTTAAGCCCTTCACAGCAGACCAGGCTCTTCTAGGCCACCACAAAAGCATTAGTCATTGATGATAAAGGTCAGCAACCAAGGAAAATATACGTTCACAAATAACAGTGCTGGCCTTAACGTGCAGTTCTGGACTTTCATCAGGGCTCAAAGTAGCACTCAGCTGAGCCCAACTGGCATGAGAGGAAAAGGTCAGGTTTTACTGACTTATTTAGCTGACAAGCAGCTCTGCAGCATTACTTAGCAAACTTCACACTCTGAACTGACTGAACAGCAACAGGATTCCTCATTCCTGAGTACCTCTGCTGTCCTGCCATTATTTGGGAAAGCCAATAGAGAGTTTTTGACAAATATGACAGAGCTTCAAGGAGCTACTCCCCATTTTAGCTAAAATCCTTCCTTCCTTCCATTTCACCAAATCCAAATGTTTGTGGTTCCCTTGAGGGACTGCACCCTGTTCTGCCAAAAAACACTCCCCAGCCAGAGGAAAGCAGATGTGCAAGACGGTCTGCAACATGGTCCTAACCCTGGTGTCGTAAGGAAAGGTGAGGATGGGGTCACACGGCGCCAGGTTTTGCTGCACATACTCTGCATTTCTGGCCTTGCCGGGCAGTGCAAGACACAACATTCTTGCCGCGCGCCCGCCGCAGACAGGAATGTTCCCACAGTGGCTGCCACATCCATCACTCACACCAGGGGGAGGATCGCCCAAGCGCTCGACTTCCGCTCCAGCCTGGGGATCAGCCAAATCCCATAGCATCTCTGGACAGGACACCAGCAAGCACCCAGCAAACACTCGACAATGTTGGAGCTCTAAGCGCATTGCAAAGGAGACAGATAAATGAGCATTCGCAGCACCAGAAGAAGGGATTCGCTCTCAAGTAGCAAGGGAAACCAAGGAGAGACTTCACAGTGCCAGGTTACGGATTGCAGCAAAGACTGACGTTTTAGTCTAGAGATGTACACTAAGCACCCTACACTTGCAAAGTCCTACTCTGCCCTGCATCTGTTTTACTGCACTGGAGTTGATGCTGCCAAAAACTGGGGGAAGTTTTCCTTTCATGCTAGCTCATCTTGACTTTCAAGCCAGTTCTCATGACAAACTGTGGCTTACTCAGTTTGCTCAGGCAAGAGGAACTAGCTAGAGCCACAGAGATGCTCTACCAAGTAGCTCTCACCGAGAAGCAAGGAAGAGACTTGAGACCACGCAATGGTACATAACCGAGCCTGGAGACCACTGACTTCAGGGCAAATTAACTCCGGAGGAGCCCGTGTCTGCAAGTGAGCACAAGCAGCACAAACCGTGGTGGTTACCTCTCACAAGGAACATATCAGGCAGAAGGAGGCTTTGCAGCCCCTGCTGCTCCCTCCCTTCCCCGCACCACCACAGCGATTCAAGGGACTCCAACAGCACAGTCCCAGCAAGAGGCTCCTGCAGCCATAGCCGATCTCCTCTCATGCCCTCCTCACCCCCTCTGAAGGGACCAGGAGAGCGGAGTTTTTTTACCCTGCACAGAAACACCACTTAGACCACTTGAAGCAGGCTGAGAGCAAGGGCAGTCTCCTTGCTCCCTGCAGGAGCCTGGCCTCTGAGGGAGCCACAGAGCAAGGCCTCCCCCTGGAGCATGGGCAAGGCTTTCCAGCAGGGAAAGGGGCCGTTGGGAATGCTCAGCCTTCCACAGGTGGCAGTACCGAGCTCAGGATAACACCTACCATGAGCCTTGCCTGACAAGTTTCTGTCCCAGGCACCTCAATGACTGCAGCAGGAAAACTTCAGGAATAAAATAAATAGTTTCACCAGTGCAACTGCAAATAGACAATAAGGGCAATGAGGCCATGTCGCAGCTCTTGGGATGTGCCAGCTTCCCAAGCTGTTCAAGCACAGCTTCCACTCTGGGGCCAGATCCTGGTGAGGGGTGGCAAATCTGTACTGAGAGCAAGGGATGGAGCCAGCATAAGACGCTGCATGAGAAAGTTGGGCCCATGACGCTTTTCGCAAGTTCCTCTCTTCAATAAGAGGGAGCAACTGCTCTCCAAATANGAAAACTTCGGGAATAAAATAAATAGTTTCGCCAGTGCAATTGCAAAGAGATGATAACGGCAATGAGGCCATGTCACAGCTCTTGGGACGTGCCAGCTTCCCAAGCTGTTCAAGCCAGATCCTGGTAAGGGTGGCAAATCTGTACTGAGAGCAAGGGATGGAGCCAGCATAAGACGCTGCATGAGAAAGTTGGGCCCATGACGCTTTTCACAAGTTCCTCTCTTCAATAAGAGGGAGCAACTGCTCTCCAAATAGAGGTACTTCCATGCACAGACCTTGGAGGCTCAAGCACCAAGGCACTCATCACACTCCAGTCCCCTTCTCCTCACATCCACCTCACCATGCAGCAAGTCTCTGGAGCCAGACTTGTGGCGACTGTAGGACAGGATGCTGCCCATAAAGCCAGTGCCAAGACCGCAATTACTGATTCCGAGAAGATTTGGTATAAGCAAGGAGAGAAGAAAACGTCCAGGAGAGTATCACAGAGTGGCACTACTGTGTCAGACCTGATAGACACTAAAATTCACCAGGGATGGAGTTTGCTGAGGGCAGTACTGTATTTACCACCTCCCTTTGCCTGCTTGCACAAGTCCCAAGGTCAGTGGTGTTGCTGGAGCTCTCCGGCAAGGTCCCAAGAAGCGTATCTGAACTTCAGGGGAAGAAGCTCACTCGCTAGGAGAGGAGGCTCTTCATGCCGAATTCCCCCACAAATATTAACTAGGTATCAGTAGCTCTCAGAAAAAAAAAAATGGAATTGGAAGGGAGAAAACAAAAAAGAACTCACTTCAAGATAGTCCAACATGAAATTGAATATAAATTAATAAAACCCCAAGGTCCCACATTTGCCCTGATGCAAGTAGTTTGAGATGCTACCAAGCCCTGAAGCTCCAGCCAACTAGTATGTTTTCATAAGCACTTTTTTTGTTGTTTTTTTTGCTTTGTTCTTTTTTGTGCCTTTCTGCTGTTACTGTAGGAAAACCACATACACACACCCCAAAACACCAGCACCCTGGGAATCGAATATAACTGCATAGCATAAGCAAAAAGGAGAGAGAAAAATATTTTTCTTCTAATTCTCATTTAAGTTTTATTAAGGCAAGGTGTTATTTTGAACAATGTGTAGAAAAGCAAAACTCTCAAAGGGAAATATTAACAGTATTTCTATAAACAACCCCGCATTAATGGACAAGTTCCAGGCACTAATTAAATACATCCTGCAACTATAACATCCTATTCTTACTTCTGAAAATAATTCTCAGAGCTCGATCCAAAAATCTACTATCAGCTTTAAAGGGCTCGGTCCTGTCAGATACACACCACTCCATGAACAAAGTCTACTCTGCAGTCATTAAAATATACATATACATAAATATATATATACACACA
>VWPW01025366.1:0-20650 GCA_013389825.1 Crypturellus undulatus
GGATTACATCCTTGCTCACTACAAAGTGATTTTGTGATGCCTATATATTGCTAATCATTTTTCCCTGTGGAAGCTGGAATGCTGTTTGCACTATGGCAAAACGTACCATGCAGAAAGTACAAGAAGAATTAAGGCAGAGCAGTGAAGGAGAGAGATAAAGGTCAGCAGACTGGCCACACTGGGAGCTGCAGTTACTCAGGTTACTCAGTGCTGCTTCCAAGTGCAAAAATGTTGGTCATATAACAAGGAATGTACCAGCATTCCTTAAGAGCAATAGATTGGCTTATCTGATGATTAAATTTTTCAAAACTTGAACATGTGAGTGAGACATAACGTGCTGGAGGATTATGAGCGAGTTAAGTTTGTTACCTGTTCATCCTCAAAGGGATGAAATTTCACTTAATTAAACTTCCCCAGGTTACCCTTTTTCAATCTCCTTGCCTTCCCAAGAACATATTTTTCAATATGTTTGGATTTGCTTCTTACAGAATTGCTCTTTCTGCAGCGCTCAGGCAGTATTATTTACTTTCTCAAATTAAGGGATTAAAACTTGACCTAACATCACATAAAATTGAAGCAGAAATGCATAAAATCTGGATGTGATTATGTTTGATAGACAACAACTATTGATAGACCCACTACTGTATTTAAAATTTATCATGTGTTTTAAACTGCTAATTAACTGCTAACTAATTTTGATTTATAATATTCGGCTGTGAAAACATAAACAAGTTAGGCCAAGTGTCTGGGAAACCCAGAAGAATTTTGCAAATGACTAATTTCTGGATGGTATTTATTCCATCCTGTTGTGAAATCTGAAAGGAAATATGCTCAGCTATCTGAACAAATAATATTTTGATTAATTAATCAAAACATTGTCTGAAATCTATAAAGCCTTATCTAGATGAGCTTTCTGAGGAAAAAAATTAAAATTGTTTTAATCATTCTGATTAATGATCACACTCCCTTTAGATATTGCCAGCAAAATGGATAAAGTATCAGAATAATATTATCTCAGTTCTTTTTCTTTTTGTCCCATCCCTATTCTTCCCTCTTATTTCCCAAGAATACCAGTAACTGCTGGGAAAAGTCTTCATTTTAAAAAGCAAATACTCTAAATAAATATTTTTTGAGGGGGGGGGGAAGCAGCTAATTGGTGCAATGCACACACACCTGCACTAGATGCAGTCACTTAAAGCTGCACAGCACACACACTTCTGCAAAGCACATTTTTAAGCTGCATCTGTCCCACACTTTCTGCCAAATATGAAGGTGATGAATCCATGTGCTCAAACATATTTAATGGGGGAAAAAACACCATTTAGGAAAGCAGACAACTAATTATACATTTGAGCATCTGCTTCTTATTGTGATGAGCATTTGGAATGGATCAAGGGAGGTTTTGATATGAAGGAAAGTCCTATACAAAGTATTTTCCTACCTGAAGTAAGCATTTGGCATTACATGGAGCTTTCCTTGTGAATCAAATCACTTTTACCCCGGAAATGAGCTTTCCACAAATATTAATAACTATTTTTTCCATGTATACCAATGAGAGTTTTGTAAACATGTGTATCCCTTATAAAAGACAGAATACTTAACAGATGTCTCAAGGATTCATTCCACTGGAGTGCCAACAAGTCACTACTTAGTGATTTGTTGCTGTACCTGATCCTTTTTCATGCCGTGTGTCGGCCACAGGATGAGGAAAGAGGGATAGTGAGTCTGTGCTAAGGTGATGCTCTCTAACAGGCCTCTTTTGCACTCAGGTAGGCGTCAAGCTGTACTCACTCAGACGCATTAAATTAGCACAAACTGATGAGCTAGTAAGTATGGTCGTACCTCTTTATTCGCCTTTCTTGAGGTGATTGCTGGGCCGACTGCGCAGCGTCAGGGAAGCAACGTAGAAGCCACGGCCCCGACGCCGCAGAAGCAGCGCCCCAGACGGCCAGGCTCACTCGCAGCTGCCTGGGCCCCTTGGCACAGAGAGGCCAATAGGCGAACGGGGGGCGGGGCGTCGCAGTGTAGGCGCAAGGAGCCGGTGGGCGCATGGGGACGGTGTTCACGCGCGTGCGCCTTTCTGGGTGGGGGCGGTGCTGCGCTATGGCGCGTTTCGGGCTGACGGTCGTGCGGCAGTGAGTACTGCAGGCGCCCCGGGCCTCTTGTTTCGGGCCGCTCTTTCCCGTGGAGGCGGTTCTACAGCAGCGATGAGGAGCTGTTGCCCTTACCCCGCCGTATCGGGAGGGACAGAGCCGGTGACGTTAGCGGTAGTTGTGGCCGGCCGCGGTGTGGGGAAGTCGCCAGGGCGGTGTCTCGCGTATGGCTCTTCGGGGCGTCGGCCGCCGTTAGCTGCTCGGGCGCTGCTCGGCATGGACCGAGTTATGCACACGTGACAGAGAGCCCAGGGGTGCTGGTCGTTCTGCATGGGTGTCAAGCGGGCCCATCTCTGGTAGTGGGGTTGGTGTACAGTGGCCAGAGTTACGTGGGAATATTTTCTGTTAGAGGCTTTTCTCCACTCTTAAAGTGGAAAAAATCTCAATGCATGAGGAAAGGTGATCTTACCCCTGCACTCTAACCTTTACACTGTAAATCTTTAACAATATAACCTTAGCAGTGTTTTCCATATGCTATGTGATCTTCTCTGGCATTTTCTCATCTAAATAACTAATCCAGCTGAGTCAAAAACATGGTCAGTAATTCAAAGACACTTGTCTGTGTTGGAGATCTTCCTGCTCAACCATTTAAAACTTTGGAATGCTCACCTCTTTAATTGTGATCTAAAGACATGCAATTCTTCCAAAAGCAAAGCGTGATAAGTGAGGATGCCATGTTATTTTCACAGTTATCATCACTAGCTAAAATAAATTTTTGACTCTTAAAGAAAGTCTCAGACTAACACTGTATGCTTTAATGATATTTTTGCCTGTCTTCAATTTGATCATGGAAATATTTAACCCGGAGGGCCTTTTTACTTGCCTTTGGTAATAGATCTTATTAGATAATTGATTTTGTTCTAGTGTATTTTCGTTCACTATCAAGGCAAGTCTAGATAGATTAGTATAGTTTAATATTGAAATACTATGTTGTACTAAAATTAGGAGGAGCTATTTGTGAACTGTTAAGTAATTGATCATAAGACCCTTCCTCTGCCAAAAGCACCACACTTGAGTGAATGGTAATCTCTGCCTTTCCTCTGTCTACCCTTCACTTAGAAAGGATAGTCTCTTCTGTTAAATATTAAAAGCAACAATATCTATGACTTTAAAATCTATATGGTTAGTTTTTTTTTTTCTTTAAAGCTACAGTGGATATTGACAAAGATCATCAGTCATCTTGACTAGTTCTGTCTGTTTATTTCTCCATGTATGTACAATCCCAACTTCATCTTCTTGCAATTGATAACAACTGATTGCCTTTTTTTTAATGAAAGCTATATTTCCTTTAGTATAATACAGTAATTTCTATATTCTGATTTTTCTTATATTAAGAGGAACTTTGGCCTTCCTTAAAAGACTTGACTTTGGTGACTTGCTGTTCTGGTTGCAGCCTTCTAGCTCAGATGCTGAGACTGAAATAATTTGTTACATTTTAAATCTTCAGATGAGACTTCCAAAGACACTTAAAGTTCCAAAATTCATCTAATAGAAAATGGATAGGAGTTCAATCAAATGTGATAACTTAGACTGTGTCTGGAAATGCTAGCCAGTCCTAGTGCTACTAGGAAAACTGCATGTTTCTCCCTCCACCCAATAGGAGACTATCCAGTCTACTCCATCTTCCTCTGGAAGATGGAAGGAGTTGTTCAAGATGTGGGCGGAGCCTGAAGAGTAAATAATTGCATACTATTCAGTAGAGGGTTGAAAAACTTTTTTGTGTGTGTTTTGGAAAATGGTGGGTTTTTTTTTTTCTGATCAGTTCTCCATTTGGTGCTCATCTTGGGGGCTTCTATCCTGCAGTGTTGATAGCTCTCCATTTAAAAAGAAAGTTACAAGTTCGGCCTTTATATGGCAGAAACTCAGGGAGCTGACTTATGATTCATGTGACAGTCTCAGTGACATCTGTATTCTTAACTTTCTTCTTGTCAAATTTAGTTGTTAATTTTTTTTCCTCATTAGATGTATCTGTAAAATGTTTTAGTTGCTCTTTTCCTGAAGTACTCTTGTTTTAAAAATAGAGTATTTTAAATCTCAAAGAAGACTGTGTTTATTCTAGTAGTTCTTCATTGTTTTCTTATCTAAAACGTTGTTAGTTCGGGATTTGTAATCTGTCTGCCGCGGTATCTTGTACATCATGTATTGCTTGCTTTTCAAAGCATAGAAGACTAGAGCTTCCTCCTTTTTCTGTCCTCCTTCAAAATAGATTAGTGATCTATTGATAATTTTGCTTCATTTATTATGTAAGCAGTTGCTTCCTTTTGTTTCAGGCTTGTTTGTTTTAGTGAATATTGGAAGTGTGATTGGGATTGACAACTTGAAAATACTTTCTCTATCTTCAAATACAGAGTTGAAATATAAAAAATGAGCCTCTTTTCAAAAAGAGTTTTGAAAAGAGGCTCATTTTTTATATTTCAACTCTGCCATCTTTTGTTTGTATCTACTCTAATAATCATTTTTGAACTTGGACTAAAAATATGATTAGTGAAGTTTTTTGTTTTGTTTTTGTCTGTAATCTCTTTCAGTGGGGAAACAAGATACAACAAAGACAAGATACTGCAAGGTTAGTATCAGTTATGCTACTAGCATGTTAGAAGGATAAAAGGATGCTTCCCTGCAAAATGAGAACTTCCATAATGAACAGTTGACATGCATTATAATCAGTAATAATACTTAATATACCTTGTGCCTTAAGAGGCATTATTTGCAAGCCAGTACCTTAGCTTGATAACTGTAATGAATTACAGTGATTCTAATAAACTAATTTTCTCAAAATAACTAGAAATAGCTGTGTACTTATGGTAATGTCAGGAATATTAGAATACTTCCTTTTTCCAAACAAAGGGGAAAAAAGAACTGCCTGAAAACAAATAAAACTATGGAAGCGTCTGTTACTGAGGATGCTGGAATAACACACACCACTGTGTTAAGTCTTAGTGGTTTGTATCAAGCCCAAAAGGGCTTCTGGGATTCCGATGAGGAGTGGTGCAGCTCTGGCAAAAATCAAGTCAGGTACAAATACCATGACCAGAGTTGGTAGGAAGCTGTAGGGTGATGATTATACTGTAAGGGAGGTTGTTTCTGTGAAAAGGTAATCTCTCCCTTGCAGAAAACTAAAGTAGAACAAGGAAGTATAAAAAGTAAAAATTGTTTAAAATGCTTGAATTAATCCCTGCTCATTATAAGTAAACTGTCTTTAGACAAAGTTTTTAAGACAGCCTTTTATGTAGTGAGTGCTGATTTGGTACACCTAGAATTAAAATATCTGAGCTGTTTGGTGTCTACTCTAGGAAGACTGAGGAACCTAAAGAGATTGTGCTACAGACTCTGAGAAAGTTATACTTCTAGATTTTCCTATCTCTGTTTTGACATTTCAACTTACTGTTTTTGCAATGTGGCCTTTGTGTTCATAATAAAGAGAATAAAGCCTCATGATCTTAAAAGTACTAGTAGTCCTTGTAATTGCTACTTTTGTGTGTCAGGTGATATGTAGTAGGCTTCTTCTTACCTATCCTGGACTTCTGTTATCATATCTCATGATACCGTAAAATTATAAATAATTTTGTATTTTTCTTGTTGAAAAATGTTTTTGTTGTTTGGATATAATGAGAAGTACGTGTTCTATTCTTTGACTTCCTCCAAACGTAAAATACACAATGAGTGTGGACAAAGAAACTTGTTAGAATTTGTTAGTTTTGTCACTCTACCACAATTCTAAGTCCTTTTAGAACCTCTGAGTGACAGGACCAAACCTTTATGGCATTAAAGCTTCTTTCAGAATTACCTTAGAGCTTTGTGGTGAGTTAATTCCAGTCTACTCCATCTGAAGACTGTTTTGAAGGGTTACTTTTCAACTAGATTTACTATATTTACTTGGTGTCCAATTGCATGGGTGTTGTAAGAAGTAGAGGAAGAAACTGTACGGATTCTTTATATTAACTATAAAATCGTTGTGAAACAGTATGATGAAGGTAAGCTTCTTGTTGCCTCCTTCCTTTAAGGAATTACCAGTATTAGGCAGTGGGGAGGAATAGACATTTCAAATTTCTTAAGAGCTTGGCTCTTGCTGTGCATGTTTCTTCCTGTGTGCATTTTAGTATAAGCAACATCTCAATTTTATTTTTTGTTCTTTTTAATAGTAGACAAGTTTCTTTGTGTGTGGATTTTTTTTTCCTCTTATGAAACTGTGGAGCTCCTTTAGCAGGAAGCCTACTGGAGACTGTTCTAAAAAGATTAAGGGACTTAAAATGGTTACTCACATGTAGAAATGAAGGCCTCTGTATTATGATTAATTTTCTCATGTACATATGATAATATAAACTAAATCAATCTTTCTGATTTTCTAGCTCACATGTCTTTTTTCACTCAATTTCTATGAATAAAATCAGTGAAGGCCAGAGGAACTGTCATTTTCACTATTACTTGTGTCTGCTGGAGAAGGATTTTTTTTTTTTTTTAATTTTTAATGCTGAGAAGATTTTTCTATTGTTATCATGCTTGCTCAGCTGGTAAATCATCTAAAATTTAGATATCTTAATGTTGATGAATTTATGTTTTACAGGTCAAGGAGTGGATGAACCCCTCTCTGATACTGGTTTCAGACAAGCAGATGCTGCTGGTGTGTTTCTCAGTAATGTGAAATTTACCCATGTCTTTTCAAGTGACCTCCTTCGAGCAAAGCAGGCAAGTGCTTCTTGAGGTGACTGGATATAAATACTAGTTTGTTTTGCATTTATTTACTATTGATGCAAATATGGTCAAGGAGAGCTAAAATAAATTTTGATGGATTTAAAACTAAAGTTGGACTTAGGTAGAACTCAAGATGACTTCTATGAGTAAGGAAGTTTTAAAGCAAAGGAGGTGGTAAAGGCTAACTTGCTGATTTCTGTAGTGTTCTAAGATGGTATAGCTATCCCATAGGAAAACAGTTTGTAACTGTATAATATTCACTTTTTAGACTGCTGCCACAATTATAGGAAAAAATATGTTTTGCAAAGACTTGGAAATCAAGCATGATGCAAGACTTCGTGAGAGAGTAAGTGCTATAAGAATTTGTTTTGAATAACAACGTGAGAGTGTGAGTTACGGATGATAGATTCCTGAGTTAGTAAAAAGTTGGTTTAGTAGTGAGGAGCACAGCAATGTTTTTAATTGTTTGAAGTGAGCTCTTTGCATAAGATAATAGAATTTTTTTTTGCTTAAGTACGGAATGTTGAAGCAAAGGCAATATTTAGTAATAGTGTTATAACAGTGATGCTCTAAGGATTTATACTCTAAGGATATACGTAAGACAAGGTTTATGTGTAGAGGTAAATCTTAAATCTAATCAAAAGGTTATTTTTCTAAACACATAAAATGGAAGGGATGGTCTTTCTGCCTGTCTTTGACTTCATGGCACAAATTGATCTAGACTTTTTAGCTATTCATAACTTTCCATTAGCACAAAGACTAATAAAAATTTTCTAGTAGTGAATCTGCCTTCCTAAATAATCTTTTTTTTGCATAATAAAAAGCATAATTGTATCTCCTCTCTGTTTTTAACTGTCTTGACCAAAATAAACTCAATGTGGCTGCTTCTGCTAATATCATTCACCCTTTGGATACTACACTGATAGTTTGTAGCATTTCTTATTTAAAATTCAACTAAACCAGGAGTTAGAAATATTATGGACCATATTAGATTTTTATAAAAACTAACCTCAACTGTCTCTGCTGCATTTTTCTCCTTCATGGTGTTCATATGGACTTGTAGAAGTCCAAGTACAGTGTCCACAGGCCACAAATTGTGAGACCTTGCTCCTAAATGGAATTAAGCTTGAGTGACATGAAAAGAAGCCAGGTACTTTAAAAGAGGATATGTTGGTGGTCCTTTTAAGAGAACTCTATTCTATCATGGCTTGCATCTCTGAGGAGAGCCTGGAAAATCTTAAACATAGAATTTCCTTTTCAGCAGTTTTAGAACACTTATTTCTTCACTCCTGTTTCTTACAATTGCCATACTTATGCTTTAGACAAAGCAATTGAGATGCTGAAGTAAATGTATTTCAATCTATATACATTCTGAGATTGTAATAAATCAATCCTATAGCATGCATAGGAATCAAAGCGTAAGAATCAAAGAAGTTTCAGTAATGATTATATCAGTCATAAAGATCTGGATTCCTGGGTTGTGGACACAAGTGAGGGTTTGGTAGTACAGTATCAGTCCTTTAAAATACTGTGGCATTGTTGCTGTCTTCAGACTTTCCAAGAAATTTTACACTCAGATATCATAGAATCGTAGAATGCCTAAGGTTGGAAGGGACGTCTAGAGGTCATCTAGTCCAAACCTCCTGCACACACAGGGCCACCTAGAGCATGTGGTACAGGACTGCATCCAAGCGGGTCTTGAAGATCTCCAGAGAAGGAGACTCCACAACCTCTCTGGGCAGCCTGTTCCAGTGCTCTGTGACCATCACTGTCAGGAATTTTTTCCTTAAGTTCCTGTGGAACTTTTGGTGTTTCAGTTTGAGGGCATTTCCTCTGGTTCTGTTGGTGGCCCCTACTGAAAAGAGGCCAGCCCCATCCTCCGCACTGCGTCCCTTGAGGTACTTACACACAGATCAGGTTCCCTCTCAGCCTTCTCTTCTCCAGGCTGAACAGACCCAGCTCCCTTAGCCTCTCCTCACAGGGCAGATGTTCCAGGCCCCAGATCATCCTTGTGGCCCTGTGCTGAACTCTCTCCAGCAGCTCCACATCCTTCTTGTACTGTGAGGCCCAGAACTGGACACAGTACTCCAGATGTGGCCACCATGGCTGAGTAGAGGGGCAAGATCACCTCCCTTGACCTGCTGGAGATGCTCCTCTTAATGCATACCAGGATCCTATTGGCCTTCTTGGCCACGAGGGCACACTGCTGCCTCATGGTCAACCTGTCTTCCAGCAGGATGCCCAGGTCCTTCTCTGCAGAGCTGCTCTCCAGCAGGTCGGTCCCCAGCCTGTACTGGTGTCTGGGGTTATTTCTCCCCAGGTGCAGGACCGTGTACTTGGTGTGTTGAATTTCATGAGATTTTTCACCGCCCAGTTTTCCAGTCTGTCCAGGTCCCTCTGGATGGCAGCACAGCCCTCTGGAGTATCCGCTACTCCTCCCAGCTTTGTATCCTCAGCAAACTTGCTGAGGGAGCACTCTGTGCCTTCATCCAGGTCGTTGATGAATACATTGAACAGGACTGGACCAAGGACTGACTCCTGGGGGACACCGCTCAACGCAGACCTCCAACTGGACCCTGCACTGCTGATTATCACTCTCTGAGCTCTGCCATCTAGCCACTTTCCAATCCACCTCACCGACAACTCATCCAGCCCACACCTCCGGAGCTTGTCTAGGAGGATGTTGTGAGGGACGGTGTCAAAAGCGTTGGTGAAGTCAAGATAGATGACATCCACCGTTCTCCCCTCATCTATCCAGCTGGTCATCCCATCATAGAAGGCTATCAGATTAGTCAAGCATGATTTCCCTTTCGTGAATCCATGCTGACTAGTCCTGAGCACCTTCTTGTCCTCCGTGTGCCTGGAGACAACGGCCAGTATGAGCCGTTCCATCACTTTTCCGGGGACAGAGGTGAGGCTCACTGGCCTGTAGTTGCCTGGATCCTCCTTCTTGCCTTATTTGAAGACTGGTGTGACATTGGCCTTCTTCTAGTCCTCTGGCACCTCCCCCGTTCTCCAAGATCTTTCAAAGATGATGGAGAGTGGCTTAGCTACGACATCCACCAGCTCACGCAGCACNTCTTCCTCTACCCAGGGCAAGTCTTCCTCTCTCCCGACATCTTCTTTTGTCTCTAGGGCCTGGGACTTTAAAGGGCTGCCCTTGGTAAACACTGAAGCAAAGAAGGCATTCAGCAACGCTGCTTTTTCTGTGTTATTCGTAACCAGGGTGCCCATCCCGTTCACCAGCTGACCCACATTTCCCCTGATCTTTCTTCTGCTGTTTATATATTTGAAGAAGTTTTTCTTGTTATTCTTAACATCCCTCGCCAGATTGCATTCCGAATGCACCTTAGTTTTCCCTGTCATAACTCTTCATTCCCTGACTATGCTCCTGTATTTTTCCCAGGGGGCCTGTCCTTTTTTCCCACATTCTGCATACCGCCTTCTTTTGCTTGAGCATTGCCATAAGCTCCTTGCTCATCCACGCAGGTCTCCTGCACCCTCTGCCTGACTTCTTATGCACAGGGATGCACTGTTGCTGGGTGTTGAGGAAGTGCTGCTTGAAAACTAGCCAGCTCTCTTGGGCCCCCCTTCCTTCTAGTTGGGATTCTTCCGAGGAGGCCTCTGAAGAGGCTAAAGCTGGCCCTCCTGAAGTCCATTGTTGCAAGGCTGCTTACAGCCCTGCTTCCTCCTCGTCGGATCCTGAACTCCACCAACTCATGGTCACTGGAGCTGAGGCTATCTCCCACCCTCACATCTCCTACAAGTGCCTCTCTATTTGTTAGCACAAGGTCCACCTTGTGCTTTCATCTATTAGTGGTTCTAAAGAGGTAAGAGTATTAATCTTTTAATGGTGGCAAACAGGTCTTGGAAAGATCTTAAAAGGTTAAAAAATGGTAATACACATCCAAGTGTAACTATCTTCTAAAATACATTAGAGACTGTAAAAGTTATCTTTTCTAATGTGATTTCTGTTTTCTCAAGAATGTTCCAGATGCATAGTTTGTATATATTGTTACTATTTCAGTTAGAAGCCTTGCATGTGAGAGGTTCTATCTCAGGAAGAAAGTGCATCATTGAAAATGGTGTCCAGAAACAGGCAATTAACTATTATCATTTTTTAAAGCTGTCACTGACACATACTTCTAACACTGTCCTTATCAGTATTGTTTCCCCTGCTATTCACCTACCCCAATCTCCAAAAAAAGAGGGGAGGCTATTGTTTATTTTTAATAGATGGAGTACTTGCAGTTTTTTCTTCCTTTTAAAACAACTCTTAAGTGAACAGTCTCTAGAGATGTTTTTTTCTGCGGTCTGTAGATAAAAGTATCAGATATAGGAAATAATCTCTAGTTGAAGATCAGACCTGAGGTAACTTTTGAATGTTACCCCTTTAAATAAGATGCTACTCACAGTATGTTTTTCTACCTAATACACATATATCTATTTTTAACCTAAATAACAGATATAGAGAGACCTCCCCTTTCCCTCAGTGGTGGGATAAAATATGAAAGTTAGTTAAGCCTGAACATGTTGAATAAGTTCCAAGAATACAAATCTCTTAAGATGATTACCTTGAAAGTAGAACTGAAGATTTGATGTGTCTGGCTGAACTGTGTATCTGTAACTTGCCTCTTACAGAAGTATGGTGTTGCAGAAGGAAGGCCTTTGGCTGACCTGAAAGCCATGGCAAAGGCTGCTGGAGAACAGTGTCCTTCATTCACACCTTCTGGAGGAGAAACACTGAATGAAGTATGGTATTTAGTGTGTCCTAGTTTCCAGACTACTTAATTGGTGCAAATGAAGCTCTAATTTATGTACAACTTTATTGAAAGATGGTTCTAACCAAAGGAAGTTATTTTCCAGGATAAAAGAAACACTTGGCTTGATTGCACGAGCTGCCAAGTGAGGAATCTCTTTAGAGCTAGAATATTGATTCTGAGATGGATTTCTCATGAAGCTTTCTTTCATCTGCTGAAGGATAATGGCAATTACTCTTACCCCTGAATTTCAAGGGCAAAGAAGTTATCTTATGTTCACACCATCAAGTAGTTTACCATTGATTTGAGACTTATTTCAGATAAATATTTGAGATATTCAGATAAATATTAACTGAGGTAGCTTTTTTTTTTTTTTTCTGAAAACTAAAAATCTCTTATAGTCCTCACAATGCAATCTTCTGACTTTTGCCTTTAGGTCAGAGAACGTGCAAGGGATTTCTTCGAATTTCTGTGTCAGCTAGCTGTTGAAGCAGGACAGAACAAACAAGTGGCACACAGTGCAGCAAGCAACAGCTTACGAACATCTGAAGTAGAGTCAGTTTTTCCCTGGACAGACCACTGTGGTGAACAAGAACTTAACTCTGGTAACAGTGGAGCTTCTAAACAATTAGATGCCAATATATTAGTGGTGAGTCATGGGGCATACATGAGAAACTGGTTTGTCTATTTTGTTTCAGATCTTAAATGTACTTTGCCAACAACTTTTACAAAGTCTCAGCTGTCTTCTGTGAGTCCCAATACAGGAGTCAGTCACTTTGTTATAAAACTTGATAAGGAAAATATATTAAGGCCTGAAATAAACTGTGTTTGTCTTAATCAAGACTCTCATTTAGTGGATGTGAATGCTGAATGTGCAACTTCAAAAATGTTTTAAGAGTCTTTAGAAGGGAAGTGATTTTTAGATAATCACCATACAAGGTCAGGAAGGTTTAGTAATTAATGGGATTGACTGGAGTTATTGGCACTACACTGCAAAACTGGAGAACTGCTAATACTTACCACCTTAAAATAATATACGACTTGCATGGTCATAGTGCCGTCTGTAAGTTGACACTGGAGAAATAGCACAAATATTCTTTATGAAAAATATTGCTTCTGTTCAGTCACTTGCGTACAAGGTTCTGCAGTGCATATTAAAAAGTTTTTACCATTAGCCCATATGTTTTGTTTTTTTTTCCAATTATAAGAGTTGGGGCGTAGGAGTGGGGGAGAATGGTACTTGAAAAAATGAGATGTACCATATTCTTGTTTCATTACCAAATGCTATTTTGTAATAATAAATATTTTTTTTAAAAGAAGAACTTTTTTGATTTCAATAGTATAACTTGAAGAACACCACTGGCTAGTGTGAAAGTTTAATTTAGGCAGTGTTCCTGGTTCTGCTACTAAAGAGCTGTGAGATACTGGACAAGTTACTTTTGCATTTGTAAAATGTTGCCTACCTCACAGGAGTAGTTAGTAAGAATTTCTGAAAGTGTTGAGACCTGTGCTAAAAAGTATTGTACAAACAAAGTAACCAAATATTGCTTGTAAAGCAGATGAGTAACCTAATGCAGACATAGCTGAAATAATGGTCTCTACGTTAAAAAGTAATCTTATCAGTATGGTAAATTGTTTCCCACCCAGAATCCTGTTAATTGCAGTCATTGTAGGATAGTATAATCTGAGGGTATAGGCAAATTTGAGTGCTTGGTGATTGCTTATATTACTGTTAGCACTGTTTTCTTTCTACACTGGGATATTTGTAGTGTTACTGTATGTACTTGTCTGACTTGTGTTTATAATCTCCAGATTTTTCTCCATTTACATAATTTAAGCCTGTAAATAAAAGTTATTAAAGGCTCCTGAATAGAACTCCATTTCATCTCTACTTTCTTTGGTGGGGGAAAGGGGGTGGAATCTGTTAATATCACTCTGCAAAGCCATGCTGAGCTCATAATTTTGCTTTTCCTAAAAGATACAGGCCATTTTGTGAATGGCTAGTGAAAGTGGTATTTGTGAAAGGCTAGTTATGGATCAGTGCTTTTCTGACTCTGCTTGAAAGAACCACAGCTGTTAAGGACAAGCTTAAATTGCTTCCATCTGCACCAAATTTACTAGTTAGCTGTTGAATTGAAACCTTAACTGCACTTTCCTCTGCCTTGGAGCAGAGACTTGAATATTGATGAGGGAGAGGTTGACATTGTTTCCTTAAACAGGTACTTGTACTTAATTGTAGCCCTGTTCAAAACTAACAAAAATGTTTTAAATGGTTTTTGTTTTAAATGTTCCTTTAAATATACCTTGCTTCTGTTCTTGTGACTGTGATTCAACAGGGAATGGCTCAGTATGAATACTAAATGGAAGTTTGCTTTTGTTCTGTGGTTAAACTACAGTCTTTAACACCAATTGTGATATTACTAAACTGGAAAGGATAAAGCAGGAATGTTCTGTCACTTGATGACCTAAGATAGTCTTATAAGGTAGTGTTCTCCAGCACCTGTTAGGGAACTTAATACTTTTACTACTGCAGGGCTTGCTTATCTAGCAAATGACTGTGAAACTATCTGCTGCTGTTCCTGAGGAGTAGTCACAGAAAACTTGTGTTCTAAAAATGAATACTGAATAACTGGTATGAGAAGGCGCTGGGCTTTGAACCTTTAAGGCCTTATAATGTGAAGGACTGCCATAGGAAGCTGGTTAGACAAATATAAACCCATGTATATTGAATTTCAGCATTCATAGCTAAGCTTTCTACTTGCTGATGAACTGTATTTCTTCCACTTCTACAAAGCTATAGAAAGAATGCCACTTATATTTTTTTGGAAGCTTTGTATACCTCCTCTTTCCCAATATGAGGCAGTTCATAAATGTGTATCGCTTGATGAATTTTTGACTGCAGCTTTTTCAGCAAAAATGTAACCTTTACATTAGAACATACTGGGAAACTCAAGATTTTTCTAAAATAAACCCAAACTTTATTCAAAATGTTTCAAGTCTTCTTTGTATTAGTCTTCAAAACAAAGATGTCTTTAAGGGGAGTATTTAATGTCAGTGTTATTAGGAAGTAAACATTTCTTAAGTTATTCATAAGTAAAATAAATATTTCTTAAGACTTCAAAGAAACCTGAGCACCTGTGAAGAAAAGGGTTTTTTTTTTTTTTTTTTTTTTTGCTTTACACAGAATACTGAAACTTCTAGATTGACTGAAGTACTAGATTGATCACATCCAAAGATGACTGAAAAGTTTATTAATGGCTACTTAACAGAGTTATGGGAGAAGGCACGAGGGAAGTTTTGTTCTTAAAATGTTTATACCTATTAGTGCATGTTTATTTCAGGAAGCAAGAGACTTTTCTGTTGGTGCTTTAAATAACTTGAACTTTTCTGTAGTTGCCAACTCTGGAATGGTCAGCTGTTAGTTGGCACTGGATCAGATTTGAGAAATACCTCTTAGAGCAGAAACAGCATCTTTTTTCAACTAGAAAATGGGGGGAAAAATGCTTATGAAAGAACATAACTTTTGTTGGATATTTCCAAACACTGACTTCTGTGGTTTTCTTAGATTTAAAAATTCTTTTTCTTCGCCATCCTCAAATACCTTAATTTGCATTTTGATCTTCAGTTATCTTACAGGAATATCTGCTTAGTAGTATGGTTGGTTAAATGCTTTGCTTTTTCTTGGGTAATCCTAAGGACCATTGATTCTACCAATACCCTTTAACTTATTTAATGTATTTGTAGGTGTTTAGAACTTAGACCAATCCTAAGGAACCCGTGTAGTTTTCTTTACATTATTGTTAATAAATTTTTTCATCTTATATTAGCTCTGAAATAGGGCAAGAAGAAAGTATGTTGTCTGCCTTGAATAATATTAAGGGACAAAACCATTCTAGTTTTCTGTATTGACAAAAGAACATTTTTCAATGGAAAAATTTTTAAGCCAGAAATTTCTAATTGGCACTTTTAAGTGCATGCATGGTGCAAGTGTATCAACTCTTAACTATTTATAGGTGGTGATAAATAAAGTGAGGAGGAAAGGCCTTGTATTATTGTGAATTTTATTGTTTCAGATCTATACTTCTGTTATTTAAAATAAAAGCTTCGAAAAAATAATTCTAGACACTTGTAGAGGACAGATAATGAGACTTAATGGGATGTTGAAGTCCCTAAATAACATACAGCCAGGGCAGGAGGTATATAAGCAATCAAGGGTGTTCTATAGTTGCACAGAAGTCTTCTCTCCCTGCATGTGTGTGCCTGGAAGTGTTAGAGACAGAATATCTATGTAGATGAACCTACAAATAGAAAAGGCATAGCTATACTAGGAGTTCTTCCTTTCTTCTCTATGCATTAAAAATAAGTGACTTCAGAAGCTTCTGAAGTTAACCATAGACTCTTTTGTTTTAAGTACACTTGTGATACTGGTCTTTTTAAGTCTTTGAACCAATACTGAGATTTAACCTTTCTTGCACTTTTAATAACTTGACTATTTCTGTATGAATGTACAATAAATTTTTTGTGATTTATTGGGATAATGGGAAAGGAGAGCTGAAGTTATAGATAGTAGTGTTAGGAATAGTAGAGAAAGATATTTGAGAGATCACTCGGTACTAGGAAATGAATATTTTTGTCTTTGTGAAATGCTAGTCTCTAATTAGCAGCAGGAGACAAGGTCTAATTATAGGGTGGATTTCCAGGAGCAGCAGCTGCCAAAATGCAGCCAGGAGAATGTGAAAGTAAATTAAGCAAGCAAGTGTGAAAGTAAGTTAACCAGCATATTACCAGGATGATAATGATACTCAAGTGGTAAGATCCATTTCATTTGAATCCCTTTGTAAAAAATAATATTGAAATAAAAGTTATAAACACCTCTGCTTGGTCATTTAATGGCTTTTAGTCAGATCTTAGAGAGAACTGATGTTTAGTTCAAAATTATCTCTTAGATTAGCTTTTGTTTTAATGTTCACCACTCCTTTAAGTTATTGTTTTCTTTTGCTGAAGTGTTCACTTGAAGCTATACTCCCAAATTCAAAAGGTGAGGAGTTTTGATTTTCTTTGACAAAGTCTTTGTTGATATTCAAGCAATGCTTTACTAGGCTAAATTTGAATCTGTAGAAAGAGAGAAAAAAAGAAGAGTTTAAAGTTGCATACATGGTAGCACCCTTCTCTATCAGTTTTGACTTTACCAACATCAACTTCTGGCAGGTCTGTTAAGAATCCAGCAGACTTAAGAATCCAGACATGCACCTTGACAGAGTGCATTGCTAGTACCAGTTTCCTACCTCTAAAATAGTATTTTGCTGTCATTGCACAATTCTCTGATGCATTTGTTTTCTGGATGTAGCTCTATCCTTGTAATAGCAGACTTTGGTTTTATAAATTTATCATATGTGTTCTGAATCCAAGCTTTTGATATTCATGAGACTGTCTCAGATCCACAGCACACATGCCTGGACTTAAAATATGTCATTTTTCCCAGATGTGTCCATTTTGTGAATGCTTTGGCTGAATTTCTTTACTGTGAGGGTGACAGAGCCCTGGAACAGGCTGCCCGGAGATGTTATGGAGTCTCCTTCTCTGGAGATCTTACAAATCTGCCTGGATGCCACCCTGTGCCACGTGCTCTAGGTGTTCCAGCTGGAGCAGGGGAATTGGACTTCTTCAACCCTTCTGTGATTCTGTGATAAGCCTGAGGTTTTGGGATATATAGCAATCCTGAGCATGTGGCAGCTCCATACATGCAAATTAACTGTGTGGTATGTGTCCAAACTCTCTGTGTATGAGTGCTCAAAGAAGCAAAAGAAAGCTAGTGAAGGGGCTGGAGCACAAACTTTATGAGGGGCAGCTGAGGGAGTTGGGAGTTATTTAGTCTGGAGAAGAAGAGGGTCAGGGGAGACCTTATCGCTTTCTACCTCAAAGGAGGTTGTAGTAATGCAAGAGTTGGTCTCTTCTCCAAAATAACTACCAATAGAACATGACCTCAAGCTGTGCCAGGGGAAGTTCAGGTTAAACATAGGAAAAGCTTCTACATGGAAAGAGTGGTGAAGCATTGGAACAGGCTACCTAGGGAAGCGGCAGGATAACCAACCCCAGTAGTGTTCAAGAAACATGTGGATGAGGCACTTAGGGACATGGTGTTGAACAGGCATGGTAGCAATAAGTTTATGGTTGGGCTTGGTGATCCAGAAAGTCTCTTCCAGGCATTATGATTCCATGCGAGCTGTTTCAATGGTATCCCTGAATATGGCAAGCCTGCTGTGTTGTTGATCTGTACATGTTTTGCAAATTTTACACTTCCCAGGAAAGTCTGATTAAGAGTCTGATTAAGTTCTAGTGTTACTTGCAAGCTTCTCTGCTATTTCCTAGCATGTGGGAAGCCCTCTATGAGCTTATAGCCCTATCTGCACATTAGAAACTTGCAGTGGGGCTCCAGAGAGTAAAGGCAGAGGCCTTGAATACAGGTGCAGGATGATACCAGAGGCTCCAAGGATAAAAACACAAATCTTAAGTAAGCAATAACTGGTCAGTAAAGAAATACAGCTTTGAGTTTCTGGCATAAACAGCTTTCGGGGTGACTTTAGCATTATATCAATTCATTGTATGGTTTATCAAACCATAGTTAAACAGAAGGTAACATACTAGACTTGATGGCGATAACTAGTGAATATATTTTGAAAGAGCTATGTTGTAAACTAAATTGACCTAAAAACATAGGATAAAAAGACTTTATTTCAGAATGTCAATCATCAAAGCCCTACGAGGATGATCGGGGGCCTGGAACATCTGTCCTATGAGGAAAGGCGGAGAGAACTGGGCCTGTCCAGCCTGAAGAGAAGGCTGAGAGAGGATCTAATCAGTGTGTATAAGTACCTCTAGGGAGGAAGTGAGGAGGATGGGCCAGCCTCTTTTCAGTGGTGGCCACCAACAGGGCTAGAGGAAATGGCCACAAACTGAAGCACCAAAAGTTCTACAGGCGCTTAAGGAAAAAATTCTTAATAGTGAAGGTGACAAAACACTGGAACAGGTTGCCAAGTGGATATCTTCAAAACCTGCTTGGATGCAGTCCTGTGCCACATGCTCTAGGTGACCCTGCGTGTGCAGCGGGGTTGGACTAGATGATCCCTAGAGGTCCTTAAGGATTCAATGATTCTGTGAAATCAAAGATGTAAAAAGTATCTGGATCTTAAATCCCACTTAGGTAAAAACTATGGTGAATAATTGCCTAGGTAATAGTGAAAAGGGTGCCTACAAGGAATAGGAAGGAAGTCTTATATGGGAAGTTGCAACTCGGTTATAAAATAGTGAGAATTTGTAAAACAAAGCAAGTAGCAAAAACTTGATATATGTAGATAAAAGAACAAGGAAAGAAGTATCAGAACTGTTGCAGAATATGGATGGATAGAGATTAGAAAATTTGAAGTATATTCCAAAAATGTTACTTGCAGTAATATTGAATGCAAAGATTTAAAAAAGGATGGCTAATGGCGATGAGGATTGAAAGAAGAAATCAGTGGAAAGAAGAGGGAAATAATTGATCTTTATTCCATAACTGTGAAAACACTTGTAAAATTATGTATCTATAAGCAAGTATTTAAAATAGATCTGTCAAGTTGAATGTGAGAGTGTATGACTGCAGAATAGGAAATATTTTCTATTTTAGAATAGAGGATGAAATAATTTTGTGGAACTGTTGGTTTGCCCTTCATGTTCAGTGTTCAGGGAACAAATTTATGGAGAATGTAATTACAGAAGAGTAAATAGAGCTTGGAATTTAGGTTTTATTAAAAGTAGATCACACTAGACAAGAGATCAGTAATGGAATGTAATATAGGTGATTTTTAACTGAACACTTGGTACATTGCAAAAGCATCATCAATGCCTAAATGGATCAGGATATCATGCAGAGGAAGAAATGGAGAATTTGAGGCCTGGGATTAGAGAAATGAAATGAAACCAGCTTCTGTGGAATACCAGCTCATATACCTTAATAACAATAACAAGAATGTCTGCTACAAGCTGGAAGATAGTATGTTGAAAGGAGGAGAGTCATCTGGGGTAATGCTAACATCGGGATGACTATAGATATTTGATGTCGCAGTAGAAAAAGCCGAGTCTGATCCTGAAAACTACTGGTGCTCTACTTACAGCACCAACAATGCACCAACAGCATTTTTTTAACTCTTTCCCAGAGAGCCAGGGGTAGCTGGTATTCTCAGGGTGGGACTGAGTAGACAATTATGCTTAGGAAAATTGATGTTTCCAAAACCATACCTTCCCAAGGATCTATCCTGAAAGCTCTGTAATGAGAATGAAGTTCACTCCTGGACAGAGCATCAAGTGTTCAACAATGCAAAGCAGAAAGGGACATATTGAATTACAAGAATAAGGATTAAAAGGAAAAGAGGAGGGTTCTTGAAGAGGCATGGATCATAATGTTTTAGAATCTAATACATGTCACAAGGTGGAAAAAGAAGCAGGTTCTGCTGCATCATTAATGGGACTCTCAGTTGCCTAGTATTACTGTAAGGTTAGCAATTGGGAGAGGTCAGGCATGAATCTTCATTTCCTGCCTTCCTCTCTTATACCACCGGTACTACCAGGTAAAAGACTTTCTCTTGTTTCTCCAAGTAGCCACATATGTTTCCTAATCCTTTTTCTTGGTAGTGTCCAGGTCCAAAGACTAGCACACCAATGTTTATTCTTGCCTTTTTTTTTTTTTCCCCACAAATATATTTCATGGGCACACTGTCTATTCGGAGCTCTCTGTTAGGACCTGGTGGGGCTGAGGACCATTGCAGAAAAGTACTATGAGGATGATTGTGGGAGCCTTGGCGGTATTGCATGATTATGAAGGGCCGAAATAACGTTGCTAGGGAGCAATGTGATAAGGAAAGAAGAGCTTGTTAACCTTGTTAGCCTTGTTAGTAGTAAGCAGGAAACCTGCCGATGGGAAAGCCATAAAGAAGGATCGACAATGAATGCCAGAGAAGGGAAGCAAGCACAGCTGCATGATAAGAGGCACACAAGGCAAGAGCCAATCATAAG